>VXAA01003841.1:153779-200775 GCA_013399115.1 Anseranas semipalmata | reverse complement strand
TTTTTTTTTTTTTTTGTAACTGGTGTTTGTGGTGGCCTTTTTCTGCACTAAAGATGTTGATAGAATAACATAGAACTACATTTTTATAGAATTTCATTCTTCAGTAATTATTCAGCAATCTGTTTTACAAATATGTTTTTAAGATATTTTAAAAGCTTGTGAAAAGTTGATAAAACAGTGTTGGAACTGTTCTTCTAACAGCTTTTCATGACTACTTTTCACATTGACTCTTCCTGAAGGACTCTGCAATAAATGGTAGCTCATTGTCTTACACAGTCATTCCTGGGGGTTTTAAGTATTTTATGATATATATTTATAACTATCATTGAATCAAATATATCCCAGTCTGTTTCCAAAATTCCTATTAAACTAGCAGGAAAATATTTGCTCCCTTCTTCAGTATCTTCATTGCATAGTTCTTTGTGTAATTTCATCCCATAAATATCAATTTAGAATCCATTCTTTTAGTTCTCTATGATTTTTTGAAAGATTGAGGGAGTGGGAAAACAGACATTTAATGCCACTTTGCTCCAGGCAATGATATCAAAACTTATGTGGGAACCAATGATAACTAACTACAGTTTCACTAACCCTCCATGGAATTAACATTCTCGAAGAGCTTCCATAGATCCTGCTCTGTGATAATTTTTTTCTAAGATTGTATCTGGTTTGGGAAAGTTGTTGGGTTTTGTTTTGTTTTTCCTTTTACTTGGGATGTCATTTCAACTAGAAAAAAAATGGGATTTAGGAAATGAAGGAGAGTTCCAAAGAGCTCCAGTAGTAAGGGTCTACTAGTGACCCAGCAGCAGAGGTCAAGTATCCTCACCAGTTTGAAGACATTCATATTTAATGTTCAGTTCAATGGCTGTTTTTTTGTTGTTGGTTGGTTGGTTGGTTGGTTTTTAAGTCAAAATCAAACCCACCATAAAAAAATCTTCACCACTGTGAGAAGTTTCTGGAGTTGTAGTAGTAATGACTTGAAACAACCCAATCACTTCTGAGATACTAAACACAGCACAACTGTGACTCCGTGTCAAATGATCAGAAATAAATTTTTGCCAGGAAAAAAAAAAAACTGGTAAACACATCCTAGAAATGTACTGGTAACACTTGTTACACATGCAGTTAGATGAGGAAGGAGCTACAAGTTTCAATTCTAACCAGCAGTGGGGAAATGTGTTGCGAATACGATGATGGAAAGAAACTTGGGACAGTACTATGAAAGTAAAACAAGAAAAAAAAAAAAAGGAAGAAAAGAAGAAAGTGAAGGAGGGAAAGGAGGAATGCAGAGAAGGGAGAGAAGGGATGACAGAAGGGTGGAATAGAAGAAGGGAGGAAGGGAGGGATAAAGAAAGGAAGGGAAGAAGGGAGGAAGGGAGGGAGAAGAGGGAGGGACAGAAGGAGGGAGGAGGGGAGAAAAAAGGGGAGGGAGGGAGGGAGGAAGAAAGGAAGGAAGGAAGGAAAGAAGGAAGGAAGGAAGGAAGGAAGGGAAGGAAGGAAGGAAGGGAGGGAGAGAGAAATAGGCAATGATTTTGGAAAAAAGGTATTAATGAGAATTGATAAGTAGATTAATAAAATGGAGTTCAGAGAATTTAAATGGCAGAAACAGATAATTTCAGTGCATAAGAAACAAAAACAAGGAATATAAGAAATGATGTCATCATGATATGTTCTTAATAAGATACATCATGATAAGAAATAAAAAAAATAAGAATAATTTTGAGTATATGAATTGCTTCAAAAATGAGGAAGATACACACAAAAGTTGGAAACTAGAATACCAGGTTTGTGACCAAGAACAAATGCAGAATATTAGCACAAACCTATAGGGACAAAAATCAGTATACTCAAAGCATAAGGAACGAATCAAGAGGAAAGAAATATAAAGTCTTCCATGTAGGATACATCCTACCTAAAACTAGCTATCGGAGATGAAAATATCTAATCAGAGCTAGTTGACTAATCTCAAAACTATTTGCACTTGTGTTTGAGAGTTCATAGGAAATGGGGAAACCCAGAAGACTAAAGAAGCATAAAGGTAGTGCCTGCTACCAAAGCGGGAAGGGGAGAAGGTGGAAAGAAGGAAGTAAAAGGAAAATATCATCCAGTCAACTTCACTTCTATTGCCAGAAGAATGTTGGAACAAACCAAATAAGTTCTTTATAACCATCTAGAAGATAACACAGAGGTCAATACAGACCAGTACGGATTTATCACGATCTAGGCTCATGAAGATAACTTGATTTCTTCTACAACAGGGAAACTGACCTCAGGTGCTGGGGAGAATTTGTAAATACGATGACATTACTAAAACTTCTACCATTGTCTCAGGTTACGTGCTAAGGAAACTTGGTCAAGACAGAATGTCTGTTGAATGCCTAACTGAATGGAAAGTGTTTATAAAAGAGTAATTATTTTTCCTGTCAAATGGAAATCTGTGTAAATGTGATTCTAGAGTCTGGTTCTAGACATTTTTTTTTATTTTACAATTTTGATAAAAAATGAAGAGTGAGAAGGGAATGTGATTGTGAAATTTGCAATTGATACCAGGCTGGGAGTATTTACAAGCATGCCAGAGGCCAGGTTTAGAATTTGAAATGATCACAGCCAATTGAAGACACAATTTGGAGAACAGAAAAGCACTTCAGTAAGGACAAATGACAAGCTATGCACTCAGCAGAAATAATCAACTGCCATAAATACAAGATGAGAAACAAATGATTAGACATCATCACTGTTGAAAAGAGCCTAGGCATTTAATGGATCACAAACTGAACATGAATCAACAATGTCACTTAATTACCATAAAGGGAAACACATTCTGGAATATGTAAAGTGGGTTATAGTCCATGAGACATGTGACATGCTGTTTTATCCTACTCAGCGCTGGCATGACCTCTGCCAAGCAGAATTTGCCACAGTTCAAGAAGGATGCAAGCTAGGTGGACAAGGTTGAGAAAAGAATGATGAAAATTATTAGAAGTGTAAAAATCTGAACATAGGTTAAAGAGGAGACAGAGAAAACATACAATAATAGCCAAAAGTGTCATAACAAGACAGGAGAAAGAAAATATTCCTGCCACAAATAGATTTTTACACAACTTTGATTTAGTAGCAATTTAAAATTTATTAATATTTTTATGGTAAATCACAAGATTATATTATGTGATTCTTAACAACACTTAATCATCAGTCAATTTAACATAATGATTTCAACAGAAGTTGCTGCAATAGGAACAGCGACTTAGTTAAAGATTCAAGAATGGCAATGTTCACACGAGACTTAATGCAGGGTTTTGGGGGGTTTCTAAATTCGGTCATGTGCTTACAAACTTCCCCCCTTTTTGGTGAATTACTCACCCTTTTCCTTTGTCAGCGTGTACAGCAGACGATCTTTTTCCTTCATTGGCGTTTGTCAGCAGATGGTCTTGATCCTCGTGAAATTTACCCTGAGAGGTGTCCCAGCTGAGGGGGAGACGGAGGGTCACAGCCCGNAATTTAAAATTTATTAATATTTTTATGGTAAATCACAAGATTATATTATGTGATTCTTAACAACACTTAATCATCAGTCAATTTAACATAATGATTTCAACAGAAGTTGCTGCAATAGGAACAGCGACTTAGTTAAAGATTCAAGAATGGCAATGTTCACACGAGACTTAATGCAGGGTTTTGGGGGGTTTCTAAATTCGGTCATGTGCTTACAAACTTCCCCCCTTTTTGGTGAATTACTCACCCTTTTCCTTTGTCAGCGTGTACAGCAGACGATCTTTTTCCTTCATTGGCGTTTGTCAGCAGATGGTCTTGATCCTCGTGAAATTTACCCTGAGAGGTGTCCCAGCTGAGGGGGAGACAGAGGGTCACAGCCCGCTGCAGTCCCTGGAGAGCTCAAGGGGCTCTTCACTTAGGACTACTATTTGTAGGACCGCGGGACGACTGACTGTTAGTACTTTTCCATCCTGGCTATGGATCAAGCAAGGCAATTTTGGTATTTTCCGCCAACCCTGCCATTCCGGCACCTTCCAGAGTGTACAGTTCTGCTACTCCCCAGGCTGGGCTACTGTCCAGGCTGTGGGGTCTGAGATGCGATCAGGGAGTGCCTGTTCATACTCACCCATTATGCCTGTTGCTCATTGATAATGGAGTACTGATGTAACATGAGTTAATCTTCAACCATAGCTGAGCTGGGGAAAGATCTACTCCACCACACTTCCCTTTGTCAATTTTTTCGATAGAACAGCCTCAGCAGGCATCACAGCAAGAGTGGTTTGGTTTACATTATCAGGGCAAACTTTCCTACAGTGGACAAACACTCCATAACAAAATAACAAATTCTTTCAATATAAACAAACAAACAACAACAACAACAAAACAAAACAAGAGGTATATAGCAAAATCATACATGTCTGGAACTGGTTTTAGGTGTTCTTCACAACTATCAGCAATTCCTAAGACTTATTAAACACTGTGCAACTGCAAAAGTTGGCATACAGCTGTTCAAAACCATCATTCTTCATTTATAAATAGGAAAACTGTGAAGAGGATAGCCCAAAGAGAGACAGAGATCAGCAGCAAGGCAAGTATATAATTCCTGAAAGTTTCCTTTAAAATCATATGCTTATAATAAATTATTTTCCTATAAGCATTTCACCTCCATTTGGATCACTTCATAATCTTGCAAGCTCACGTTCAGTCACTGAGCAAATGCTAATTGTAATCTGAAAGTACACTATAAATATGCAACAGTCCTCTCTTTGGAGGACCAGGGATAAACAGTATGTTGTTGTTTCTACTGCAAATGAATATGATGTGCTGTTATTATTTGATTTAGGAATGTATGGGCATATTTTTAGTTGTTTATTCTAAAATTTAGTTTTTGTCTGAGAACTCTGTATTTTAGTTTCTATATAATAGCTTTCAATTTAGCTTCCCAATGACAAGCAAAAGTTGTTTATATGTTTAGCAAAGTGAGAAAACATGTTGTTTCAGTAAACTAAAGCCAAAAATTCATTTCTGAGTATGCTTGAATGGTAGGAAGTTTAGCTAGAGGTATGATCAATTCATCTCCAACTTCTTTGGAGAACTCTGACCCCTCAAATCAGACTTGCCTTCTCCTGATGGGTAATGCTGAAGAGACATCACTTTTCTCTGCCTAGTGCAGCTATTAAAGAAAGAAAACAACATACCACCTTGATGGGATTCCTTCCAAATGAAATCCCTGTAGATTGTACAACTGTGAGATGAGCACATTTCCCCACAGCTTCACAGAATGTGAAATTATTGCAGTTAGTGCAAGTAATGCCTGATGTCCTTTGGCTGCAGGAAATTTTTACAGAGTATTTTAAAATCAAAATTTGTGCCTACCGAGTGTCTTAGAAAAGAAACATTCCATTTCAGGGAAGGGGCAAACTACTGTGTGTTCCCTGCTGGCTAATCCTTGAAATGGGTTTTTGAAAGATTTTGCCTTTGAAATGAATGACAGTTACACACCAGTTAATTTAGTCTGAGTTTCACATCTGGAGAAGTGGATAAATGCCATTTGAATAAAATGCTCCAAAAAGTTCCCATGAAGATCCTTCAAACATGTAAAAACTCTCATATTCTGGATCTTTAATAGAGCATTGGTCTAAGACTGGAGGAGGTGTACATAAAGCTTAATTTTAAAAGATCTGAGGCTTAAGTCTCTATTGGCAGAATATTAGTTTATACAGTGAGGCTGTCAAGCCAATTTTCAGAACCTAAGCTTCAGTACAAAGCTGCCTCCTATTTTCTTATAATGAGTACAGTAGCCCAAATGTTTATGCACCCAGTAATTTCACACAAGTCTTGTGGCATAGGTATGTTAACATGCTGCAATGCCATCATGTATTTAAGTTTCCTCTCTACAAAACATATTTGAAAGAGAACCTATTTCTATGTAATTTGCATGTGGAGTTATGAGATGGGTTGAAATCGTATCTTGAATAGCTAAAACTGCTTGAATTAAGCCTGGATTGGAATGGATTGGATGGAAGTAGTGTCCTACCATCACCAACGAAAAGAAAACAAAAAGAATAAGGAGCAAACTTCTGATCTGAATCATGACAAGGACATCCAGAGTATATCCAAGGAACAGCAAAGAGAACAGCAATGTACTAGCAATGTACCTTATATCAATAACTCAAAGAGATTTTTTAATATGAGATATTTTTAATAACTAAATGCACAACTGTAGAAAAGTCTTTGAAACAGATTTTGTTTCTGGTCAAATATTTCACCACTCAAGTTATATTTTGCTAAAATATTTTATAGAATTTGTCGTAATTATCTGCATTCGCCAATTACTAAGATGAAATTGTGTTGATAAAATTATGTAAGTGACCTCTTAAAAATTAAGGATTAGAAAATATCATGATCATACAACATTCTGTTTTTAATATTACCGGTTATTTAGGCATAATAATTCATATAATAATGGTTCTGCGGCTGGGAATAGGGCAAGTTTTGAGAGCTAAAATTATATTTTTCCTAAAGCAGCGAGCAATATAATTTAAGTATTCTATCACTAGTAATTTGATTTGGTGTTCATTATAATAACAGTAATAATAACATATTCAATTGCTATTAATGGAAATGTCATATGCACTTTGATAGAAGTTTTATTGTAATTCAGTATTAATCAGTGTATCATTAAAATAAAGTGTTATCATCTAATTTGTATTTATTCAAGCATAAAGGCAAAAAAAGTCTATTATCATGTAGTGTACCATTATGCAATCAGTTCTTTTAATAAAACAACTTTGCTATATGGTTGCATCTTTTTCTTACATTATAGTGGAGCAACAGTACCAGAATGTACTAATTCATATCATATACACCCAATGCTTTGTTGCAATAGCAAGGTTAAATTTGCTCAGTGTTTTCCTAGCAAAAACACCCCTGCAAAATCTTCAAGGGTAAAGCGTGTGTCCTGTGCATAATAGAGTATTTTTACTTGAATAGGTTAACTTTCTTAATACAGATAGCTGACTAAGCATAGGTTGATATAACAGGTCCTAAACTGTATGAGGGGTAGATTTCTCTATTTTCATAATTAACAATATAAATGTTCAGCTTTTTACTCATATTTTATACTCTCAGCTATGGTTATTATGTAGAACAGACAAAATTGCATAAAACATAATGTTAATTTCACTGACTTTTGCAATTTTTGTAAAGTAATCACTGGGTTAGTGTGGTCAACCATCTGGGAAAAAAAATCCCCATAAAACTTCAAATATAATAAATTATATAATTAATTAATTAACATATTCATTCATTGAAGATTGATTTAAAGCTCAACAGTTATATCCACAAATGAATGCTAAAATGAGGTCTCTTAAGACTGAGGATTATGTAGATCCTTGGATTATTTTGAATTCATGAGGTGTCTGGCTTCTGCAGCAGATCCAGAGCTGGGGGCAAAGCTATTCCCACCCATGTGAGGTCTAGGGACAGTTGGCTCTCTGAAATGGAATGGTGAGAAATCGAAATGAAGAACAAGCAAAGATCTAGAACTTGCAAGAGAAAACAGCAAAGAAATAGATAAAAGGACAACAAAAGAGAGCACACATTTGTGCATTGATTGAGGCTATTACGTCAGACACATTTGAGTCTTTCTAGCCCTTGCCTCAGGAAAACTTTAATAATATTTTTTATTAAATGACTGCTAATTTAAGATGCAAAAGCAGCTCTTAACAAAGATGTGGTTCTCTTATCTCATTATAAATTATTCTGATCCCATAAAGCCAATAAAGCTTTAATAATTGCCTGAAAACTTACACACTTTCAAACTGATTGATGAAATATTGCTTCAGATCAGCCAGAAATCAGTATTCTTACCTGGATAGTGAAAATCCTGGGCTTGAAACCCTTCAAGCCATAAATCCATTTCAGTTATGTCTCCTATGTTGTATTTGCCAAATTTCTGTAAAAGAAGAAAGCATCTTCAGGAGAATCATTCAGTAGGAGTGAGAATAAGGTACGATGTGTTAAAATCCTTGAGTAATTTAGGTTGGAGGGGACCTCAAGAGGTCACCTGCTTCTACCTTCTGCTCCAAGCAGGGTCAATTTCAAACTTACGGCAAGTTGCTGTAGGTCAGCTTGTCCAGCAAACTTCCAAATGTCCAGTGACAGAGACCTACAGTGTCTCTTCACACCTTATACCTCACTGTGAAAAAAATGTTTCCTCATACCTACCTGGAATTTCCCATGTCCATGTTGTGTCTCCCACTCTTGTCCTATGGCTGCACACCTCTGGAAGGGGTCTGGTTCCCTCTTTCCTGTGACAACCCACTAGGCAACTAAGGCAGCAATAAGATACCCTTCAGCCATCTCTTCCTGGGCTGAAGAAGCCCAGCTGTTTCATAGTCTCCTTGAACACCATGTGCTTCATCCCCCAGCCATCTATATGGCCCTCTGCTGTACACGTTTCTTAGCCTTTCAGCCTCTCTCCAGCACCAGAGAGACCTCTACTGGACATAGGATTGAATGGTAGCCCTGCCCTCCAGTATATCAACTGCTAACTTTGTTGTCTGTGAACTTGCAGAATGTACTGCGACCCATCATCCAGATCAACAAAAATAAACTATAACAGCCACTTTATTAAATCATGAAAAAATGTTACTCATCTGGCTACCAGTGGGACTTCAAACACAGCTCCACAGGTTAGTTTTCCAGCTAACTTGTAATCCATCCATACAGTCCTTATCTGCCCAACTTGTCTACAAGGATGCTAGAGCAAGGAAAAAAAGACACTGAACACCTTAAACTTTTCCTTGTCCTTATTCTTCAGTACATCCAAACATTTGCTGCCAACATACCTGTAGGAAACTTTTTTGTCGCCACGCACTTCATTCACGAGTGTCGTGCCCAGCTGAGCTTTGGTTTCCAGAATCCCATAGCCACATACCCAAACAATATTCTTTCTGGATAGCTTCTCCTGCCTTTCACCTTCTCTATACTTCCTTTTTGTGTTTGAGCTCTGTCAGGAGGTTCCTGGTGAACCAAGCTAGCCCTTTGCCAGGTCTGTTGGGTTTCCTGCACATCAGAGCAGACTATTCCTGTGCCCTGGAAAGGCTCTTCATAATGGAAACTGCTGTGCCTATGCACAGAAACCTGAAAAAACGGGCCTGGAATGCAGACCTACTGTGACATTTCCATGGCACTAATCCATACAGTAAATAAGTCAGCTCTGTATAGCCAACAAGCATTTTGTTTTCAACTTAGAACAGGGAGGAGAAAGAATTCATGTTCTCCAGTTCCATTGCTTTACAGGACATTGACAGGGGCTCAGAGGGCTGGAACACCTCTTCTATGAAGAGAGGCTGAGCGAGTTGGGGTTGTTCAACCTGGAGAAGAGAAGGCTCCAGGGAGACCTTATAGCGGCCTTCCAGTACCTAAAGGGGGCCTACAGGAAAGCTGGAAGACTTCTTGTCAGGGAGTGTAGTGATAGGACAAGGGGTAGTGGCTTTAAACTAAAAAAGGGTAGATTTAGATCAGATATAAGGGACAAATTCTTTACTATGAGAGTGGTGAGGCACTGGAATAGGTTGCCCAGAGAAGTTGTGGGTGCCCCATCCCTGGAAGTGTTCAGGGCCAGGTTGGATGGGGCTTTGAGCAACCTGGTCTAGTGGAAGGTGTCCCTGCCCATGGCAGGGGGGTTGGAACTAGATGATGTGTAAGGTCTCTTCCAACCCAAACCGTTCTATGATTCTATGATTCTATGATTCTATGATATCAGATTTATTAACAGATGTAAATTAGGGCTAATTACAGGCTGGACTTCTCACTTTGCGACAAATTCCACTCGTTCATATCAGAAAGCCACATCTATTTATATACTTTCTTCAGAGTGAATAAATCAGGTACTGTTTGTAATAAATAGTCATCTTCTTACCATAGATTGGCATTAAAATAAATGTTTTTAAGAGTATTATTTTTCTCATGGCACAGTACTAGGCTGTATAATGACCATCTTTAGTTCTACTGCTTCCTTATTGATTTAGATTCTTGATTTCAAATATATATATATTTATATATACAATGATGTATCTCAGCTGGTGTGCTGCTTCATTCCACTAATACCAAAGGAAGGGTGGTTTTTTTTTTTGTCACTAATACCAAAGGGAGTTTTTGAATTAATATAGACCATTAGTAAATAAAAAATAAAAAATAAATAAAAATAAATAAATAATAATAATAATAAAAAGCTATTCACTACAACACAGCAGGGAGAAGATGCAATATCTACAACACTGGAAAAATATTTTAAGAAGGGCGGTTATTTGTTAAGGGCTAGGGAATTCAGAGAGACAATTTAACAAAATGGTCTAATAAAGATCAGAGTTGTGCTGAACAATAATAAAAACCGAACTGAACAAAACATATTTGGGAAATATCTCTAAAAACCTATAAAGTAAAATGACTCGCTCTCACAACCCAGCCAGTAGATTATAACGTTGGTAGGAATAGCTCTCAGAATGTTATGCTGCTCAATGTCTTAAAGCCTCAAAGTGCACCCAATAAAGTACCTAAAGATTGTAACATACAACATTTAGGCAGCTAACTTTGAGGTACGTGCTCCGAGAGCCTTGATTAGGCACTGAACCATCATTATGTACTATATGTGAAAAAACACATATGTTAAAATTGTATACAAAATTTTCAACATGCTACATATATAGTCAGGAAAAAGCAGAAGAAATACTGAAGAAGGAGGCAACTTTTAAATCCTATATTTTAAAAGCTGGATTGGAATGGAAACTTTTAAATATGGGTCAGGAATGCAAGGAGTCCCATATCCTTGGAAAATACTGTCTGGAATTTCTTTTTTTTATAAATATATATACAGTTTTTATGTTTTGTTGTTGATGTTTGGTTGGTTTTGTTTGGTTTTGTTTGTTTTTTGTTTTTGTTTTTGTTTTTGTTTTAGTTTTATCATTATCAAAGACATGAGCAGAATGTTTTGATGTTTTATCTTCATTTACAAAATGCCACTCAGACCTTCCACTCCTCACAGGAGAAGCTGCCCTTAACATGTCCCTCACTGACTTTTGCAGCACTCAAGTCACTACTCAGTTCTTGCTTCCCTAAACTCATCTTGGCTGCTGGCTGGATGTCAAAGGATTATTTAACCTTCTTACAATTGTGCTTGCAGTGTCTTGAGAAGGCATGTAGCTTTATTCTGTACAAAGTAGAACTTCTACTTCATATTCAGAATCATCTTAATCCAATAATTCAGTACTCAAAATAAGGCATATCTGAAAAGCATTGGTCGGTCCTAGGAAAGACAGAACAAGTCAGCATTGTTCTGAGTAATAAAAAGGATGAACAAGGATTTAAAAGAGATCCTAGGAATTTCTGCATGTTCCTGAGTAGAGCTAGACATATTCTTCAGAAGATGATGGCGACTTCATGAGCAGTTCTTTGAGGCCTGCTGTGGACTCCTGTCAGCAAATGAAATTTACTTGTTTTAATGACAGATGAATAAGTGAAGGAGATTTAGTTTTCAAGAAGGCAACTCAACAGCTAATCCCATGGCATGCTACTATTTCTCCCAGTGGTGTCATAGAGATATTGAAGAGAAACAGATATGTTCTGTATCTCTTCAAGTCTCTGGTGTTCCTGAGAGAAGCTATTCGTCAACAATCACTTTGAGATATGCTAGAGAAAAATGAGTGAAGATACTGATCTGTCAAACATCTACTAATTTACACAGGAAAGTAAGCAATACTTTCTGATCCACTGAGGCAAAGTACACAGGTTATGATTATAGACAATGTGCCTGTGTACATGACTATCAGAGGTTTTATTCTTGTGATTTCTACTCTGTATCCTGATTCGAACCATGATTGTAAAGCACCCTTAAGCTTAGATCTTACATGATGCCATGTATTCTTGGAGATTAATATTTATCACTTTTTTTTTTTTTGTCAAACAGCAAAAATGTTATTTAAAAGAATATAGATAAATAGATCAGCAAGTCTGAGAGCTGACAGACATCTTAGAAAACATGGTTGCAAAATATTACAGTTATATATTACACGAAATGTAATTTAGTTGATTTTACTTATTAAAGGAACTAACAGCAACTTTGCTCATGGACACAAATCTGAAAGACTTTCAACGTATGCCCCTTTCATGATACATGTTGTAGGTTAGGTCATACAATGGGATATTCTACTCTGCTTCTGTCTTTGGATTTAGCAGGCTTGCAAACTGATGATTATAAATCCTGACAAAAGCTAGGCACCTATTCTGGTTCTGGCACTCTACACCTCTGAGGGACAGGACATAGACCACAATTCTCAGCACTGAGGATGCCTCACTTTTCTGCTGGTCTTGGTGAATCCCAGCCACTCTGAAGTGCAGCTGGGGCCTGTATGTCCAAAATGGTACCATTGCTACAAAGCAGCAAGATGCTAAATATCACTTTGTAAAGAAGTCTTTCTGCTACTCTACCAGTTCCTCCAATGTCCTCTCTCATCTCTCTTTTTTTTTTTTTTAGGAGAAAATAATCTGCATTATTTTAATATAAATTATTCTCCCCTAAACAGCCAGCAAGCCATCAGACAAAAAGTAAAATCACTGTCCCTGGGACTTCACTTCCTGTTGTTTTTACTTTCTATCAGCTATCATTATCAGCTCATGAGGGAAGAGTTAGTAGGCAGATAAACTAACAGGTTTCTGGCATTTCTGTCAATTTCTACCCAAAAGCTTTTTCCACCTGACCGACTGGTTCATTTTAGCTGGAAATGCATTTTTGCTGCTCTGCTTGAAAACTTAGAAAATGTGTAAATGTGTTTTTGTTTTATATTCCTCTCACTGCTTTAGTTCAAGGATTCCAAACACTAGAACAGGTGACTTGCTCTCAGATCACGTAGGGATATTTCTAATCTGCAGTAGACAAAAACAACATAAAGTCTTTTTTTTTTTTTTTCCTCATTTCATTGCTAGAAGGGAATTGATGCATTTTATTTTAAAGAATTATGTACACATTTTTCTAAATTCAGATCTGTCTAGTGTAACCCTTTGATTTCATGTGAGAGGAACTCATGGCCACAATAGGAAGGTCTGCCCAAATCTTTAACTTCCTCTCAGTAACCATCATGGCCACAGATGCAGTATAGCTCACTCAAAAGATACTACATGCAAAAAAAATTCTAAGTATGGTACATATTATATTATACTAACTGAATTCAGCAGGCTGGGGAGTAGGCCTTTTTCTCCGAGCTTGTCCCAAGAATCCATTCTTCAGGTCTAGAGCCCACATTAATCAGGTAGTAACTAAAAGGTTAGTCTCCCATTTTAAATTAGGTTCCCAGAAACACAATCTGTACTGACCAGAAAAAACAAATGTAGGAAAGCTAGTTGTTTAATTTGAATGTCTACATGAAGCATTCAGAAGGCAGCAATATGAATCTTCCCTCCTTTCCTTGCAGTCGTTTTACTCCCTTTCCTTCTGTGAGATTCTTACCTGTCAGGAAGACAATTATCAGATAGTACATTGGGAAAGAAGCCACTGTTCTGTTATCTATTTATTCATCAGTGTAACAAGTCCCCAGTTTTGGTTTGAATCTTTAGGCACTACTGCAATAATAAACCCCAAAGGGATTTTAAATTTAGATCTAGGTGCTATACATGTCATCTTATCATAATTTTATTTTCAGAAATGATCTGCTACAAGAAGATGCTTTCTTTCACTGAAGGAAGGTATAGACTTCCTGAGACATTCTTATAAATTATAGACTTCCTGACTTATCTTATAAATGCATTACAATTGTTTATCCCTTACAGACCTAATTCCCACATCTTCTAGTTTAACAAGATGCAAACAATGGGCTTTTAGGATGCATTACATAGAAAATGCAAAAAATCATTCAAAGAAAAGACTATTACTTGTGATTTTATTTTGTGCACACCAAATTATTTACTACCAATTATAGTGCGGCTTCTGCCAGATATTATGTTTAAATGATTAAGTAGTATTTAAAGTAGGATTGGTTTCATAACTCCTGATACATACATTTCGTCTCTTCACAGTAACATTAACAAGATCTCTACTAGGCAAAAACCTACCAGTAAGAGTTGCAGATCACTGACAAGTCATTTGCTGTTATTTAACAATATTTTAGAGGCTTTAAAGTAAGACATGAAGCCATCCTTACCTGAAGTTATAGAAATAGCTCTACTTTATTTCATCCTCTCGGAGTGTGCTAGACCTACAGAGTACTCCATAGTAGAAATACAGCACAAACAGCAAAGTATCTTTTTTTCTAGCAATATTTTTGTTTAGAGACTTCCAACTGTTTTTTTCAGGAGAGAACTAAGAATTCCAAAGACCATATTAAGGGTGTTTTAGGGACTCATCTCTCTTATATTCCTTAGGTTCCTGTTATGTGCCTTAGGTTCCTGTTCACATCTTCAGTTAGATACCTTATGTTACATGAAGAACACAAAATCAAATAGACTCTGTGTTTACTTTCTGTGGATCACTAGCTGCTTGATTTTCACAGACTCCCCCACTTTTTTCCCAAGGTCTCCTACCTGTGTAAGAAAGGTGAACAGGAGCTGTTTGCTTAGGGATTTTTTTTTCCAGTAAAACAAAGAAAAACAGTAACCAAAATCCCACATTCCTGTTAAATTCATACAAGTCACACATAAATACTGTGAAAGGTTTTAATTTAAATTAGGTTCCCCAAAACACAATCTGTACTGACCAGAAAAACAAATGTAGGAAAACTAGCTGGTTAATTCAAAAGTCTACATGAAGTATTCTGAAGCAAGCAATATGAATCTTACCTCCTTTCTTTGCAGCTGTTTTACTCCCTTTCCTTTGAGAAATTCTTACCTAATTTAATTAGCTTCTTAGTTCTTGAGCGAAAGAGAGATCATCCAGATTTCTGGTTAAAAATTACACTCTTAAAAAGAAAGGGCATTTTGAATCTGTGTATCTCAAGGTTTCTACAGACAAGGTTAGTAACCTCCTCATTTAGCCCAGAGTAACTGTAATATAGGGAAGAATGTCTTTACCAAAAACCACATTGCATAGTCAGACTAACAAAACTGGGAGAAAACTTAGCTTTCATTCCAAATGGCTTCCGTCCAATGTTTTTACATTGTAATTCATTTAGTCCTTTTCTTTTACAAGGTTGAAAAACCAGACTCATTTTCAAGATGAGCAGCATTACCAATATCCAATATTTAGCTACAAATCTCCATTCCCAGCATCTTATCTCATTTAATTGTAAGATGACAGAACATTTTTGACCAGGGTCATATTTACACAATAGAAGTAAAATCATTAGGTATAAATTGGCTAAGAGACTTTGATACAAACCCTGCTGTAGTCAACATGATTACCACTCCAGCAGAAATAGAAGTCAGCCTGTGAAATCTGCCAAAAAATTATGGGCCTTCACTATCAGTGAAGTGTTAAATTTTGATTATACGGGAGAATAAAAAGACATGGTTTTGCATAGATGTATGCTTATAGGGCTTCAACACCAGCACTGACATTCTTCTTGAGATTCAGAATGCCTTTATGCCAGTGCAGAACTGCTAAGTGACACAACATGATCGTTTTTCATCTCACCATATAGACCAAAGGAAATATGAACTTAAACCGGTGTCCTTATAAAGCAAAAGTGAATATAGTTAATATCAAAAAAAAAATCCAGTTAATCCAAAGTTAAATCCAAAATATATCTTTCTTACTAATCTTATTTCAAAGAAGAGTTTTAGTTTTTGAAGCCATTTTTTATGTTTTTTTTTTCTTCTGCAGAATTTCATGTACATATTTGCACATGAGATTTATAGATATAATTACTTCGTTTTGGGACTGCAACTGAGAGTTCTGATTTACAGATAACTAAATGTCCAAATAAAGATTCATCAAGATCTTTTGCAGACATGTAGACATCTTAACATGAATAAATAAATGCTTACATTTGCATTTTCCTAGCTATGGAAATAAAACTGATCATTTTTTGCTATGAAAGGGTCCTCTTAAATTTGTATCTTCTTTTTCCTGATTGTACATCCTGTATTTAACATCTTGATAACCACTATTTAAAGTAAATGGATTAACCATGGGATGAGTTACTAATTGTTATGAATAAGAATGAAAAAAAATGAGCCCTTTGAAAGTATTGTAGTTTTAATAACTTCATTCTACACTCATCATTTTTTTTAAATCTTCAAATAAAATAAATATGAAGCAAAAGATATAAACAGCTGACAAGTGTGTGACAATTAATAAAGAGGTACTGAACATTTCATTCCCTTATTCCATATTTTAAAGTAGTACTATCAATCAAAAATGCTTTTATGCAAGGCTGATGTCAAATCCACATATAACAACAGATTTGACAGGTATTTTTTTCATACACTGATGTTCATACACTCTTTGTCATGCACAGTTTGGTTTTCAAAGTCATTATTGGCAGATTCTATTATTTATCCACTTAATTGGCCCATGAACCACAGCAAAGGACTAATTTTGGCACCCAATCCAGTCTTCATATATACAGTCCAGATTCTGATACTGTGATTATTTTGTTCATTTAGAAATGCAATAAAAAACTGGCCTTAAATTCATAGGTATTTCTTCTTGGTTTTTTTTTTTTTTTTTTTTTTTTTAAAGCTAGAACATATTTTTCTGGCAGGAAATATGAAAGTTTCATGTACATTAGAATGGAGGGTCACTGGTTAATAGCAGTAAGATGTCCACAGAAAATGTGACTGATCCATTTACTTGAATGCATCTTATGTCCCTTTTCTCCCTGTGGTGTGTGTAAATCACGTTCTGGCAGCACACCTTCTCTTGATGTATGACTCCGTGTGCCAGAAACAGCTGGTATTTTTATCTTGCACAGGAGATCCCAGAGAGAGAAGGGGAGAGAGAGAGAGAGCAACTAAGCATGTTGTGTTGCTACATGTGAGGGTTCTGCACTGAAAGCAGCTCCTGTAGAACGAATGGCAAAGCTGCGGTGCTGCACTCCAGTTGTGATGTGTGTACATATGCTGTTGTCATGTACCCTGACACACAGTCCTTCTGTAACCTGAGTTGGCACATGAGTTCTCCTATAGCAGAATTTTAGAAAGTTGAGATTCTTGCTTAAAGGACCAAGCTGACCGTACCTTTTCTTACAGTCCACCCCTCCATGTGTTTGCTAAGGGAAGAAACAGACAGGAGTAAGCTGGAAAGAAGATAGTAGTCCAGTTGGTTCTAGGACTCAGCTTTATTCAGTAAATTAATAAAAAAAAAAAAAAAAGTAAAATAGCCTAAAGAGGCATATGGAAGCACTTTTTATTAGTAGAAAATTACATATGTTAGATAAAACAGATAAAATAGTGAAACACTCAGACTTCTCAACTGATGAATTCATCACTAGCCACAAAAAACAAACAAACAAACAAACAAAAAACAGTATCCAAAGGAAAAACTGGCATTATGACACATTTGGAAGCACTAATTTTAACCTATTTGCTGATTTTGAGAGATGCTGCCAGAGCTGTAATCTCGAAGAAGGAAAATGCCAGAATTGCATATAGTTCAGAACGTTTATATGCAGAGTTAAGCAATAGAGTTTGATGCATTCAAGTTCGGAGAATCTTCAGCCATTAAGCAAATCTGAAAGTAAACACGCAGACCAGTGCAGAAGTTGTTCTAGCCCATGAGATCTGAAAACTTTTCTACAAAGAGAAGTTCACTGGAGAACAGTCTGTCACAGGCAGGGAAAGAGTAAGGATTGCTGAAACTGTGTGTGGTGAATGGTCAGGGAAAAGGAAAGAGGGAGGGCTGCACTGTGCCAGAAGCTTGCTCAGATGTCACAGAGGACAAAGAAACAAGAGGTGGTGAAGGCATGGATTGGATTTCCAAATGCCTGAAACATCTTAATCAGGTTTACTTAAGAAGTTAGAGTCTGCAGTGCTTATCTGAGCTGAACAGAGTTGCTGAACTTTCTCTCCTGAGCCTTTAGCTAAACTGTGAGGCTTTGAAAACCACAAGCAAGTTTCCTCGGTGCA
Source organism: Anseranas semipalmata (assembly GCA_013399115.1). Lineage (NCBI taxonomy): Eukaryota > Metazoa > Chordata > Aves > Anseriformes > Anseranatidae > Anseranas > Anseranas semipalmata. The sequence goes on along the minus strand of VXAA01003841.1, from coordinate 182,724 downwards.
GAATCTGAATGAAGAAAAGGACACATCAGGGAAAAGACACTGATTTTTTCTTCGGAATTTAAAAATTGTATTCCCTTTGTGGAAAACACTCTGGGCTAAGTATGGTGACATAATACTTGCTTTAGCTCACAAGCTGTCTTCATATAGTTTTTCTTTCAGTAATGAACTCTTGTATTACTATTTTCAGTCATTCCCCCACCAAAAATCCATTCACAGCAGAAGTTTATTAGTGTAGGAGGAAAAGAAATCAGAGCATTTAGGACTTCTACTATTCTTACTGCACTGAAACCCAGAGAGTTTCACAGCAAGAGTTGATAACAGAGAAACTTGTAATTCATCCACACCAAAACTGAGTGAATTTCCATTAACGTAAAGTGTGTACTGGCATATGAACTGGAACAAGCTGAAGCAGGTATGATACCATTTCTGGGTCAGTCAGTGAGAGAGCAGAGGCAATCATGTCTGTATTCTGCATTTGTCGACAACTGAAGGGGACTCAACTTCACCCTGGAAGCCCCGAAGCAACACTCATGGGTCATTGTTCTTAATCTCAAATACACCACCTCACATCAGGGCCTGCTATCTTAATCACAGCAGTGCCCTAACATGTCTATAAGCCCTCTTCAGCTCTCAGAGTAGGGTTATATAAATGACTATATGTTGATACCTCATCCGAGACTAAAATACTCTTACGTAAAAGAACCAGTCATGTGGTGAATTACTTACATTTGTTTAGTTTTATTTTTACTCTAAAGGTTTTGGTGTTAGAAACTGCAGATTATTAGGCTGTTACTCACTCTTGCTATGTTCCCAAGTAAGCAAAAGCCTCCACTGAAATTCAACAATCCTGTTTTCCCCGAATCAGTCCTGTTTTCACAGAATCATTTATGTATTATATGTATTACATCCATTAGATAAATACCAGAAGTAATTCTAGGAACTAGCAACTCAAAAAAGGAACAGAAGCTATCCTAGGTCTTGTCTCTAAACCTTAAATAGTTTAAGAACCAAACTGAAGACACAAATCACTCTTCAGCTCATTCATTCATTATCTAGATCTTTGATCTAGACTCCAGCATACCTGGCTGCCTTTGACAGCAGCAGTCATCCCTTCCACCTTCACCTTTCCACCATCCCAGTCATTGCCTCTTGGTTACACTGTTGTCCTAGAGCACTATGGAGCAAATCAGAGCCAGGAATCTGTGTATTCTTCTCTCTGTTTTTGGGTGGCTGTAGTCCAGGCTCCTGGACAAAAGGCAAGGGTTGTCTGCACTAGTCCTTCCTTAGGCATCTCAGGTTGGAAAACAGGGTCAGGTTCTGAACACCACTTTCATAGATGAGCCCAGCTACAGCTCCAGTCAGGTGCCTGAGACCAGGCAGTATTGCCTTTCTCTTCCTTGCTGGTTTGCTGGCTCTTGCCCTCAATGTTGACATGGTATGTCACATTCTTGGCCGTATGACCTCCTTTGCTAAGTCTATCTAAAGTGTAAGTATATAATTTATCACTGGGAATTCTACTTCTGGGCATGTATGCTTACTTTTGGCTGTGCTATGTTAAGTATAGAAGTATTTAGGTATATTTTGGTTCTGACCTCCATACACCAAGAAATAATAACCAGTAACTCCTTGAATTCAGCATGCATTCTGGGTATCCACATTCAAACTGGACTACATTTTTCTTTAACTATTTAGTTAAAAAAGAGTAGGTTGCAAACAAGCCATTTTTTTCCTGTTTCTTTGGATGTGCAATAACTTTTACTATACATATTTATTTGCAAGTCCTTGAACTGAATTTGCTCATCAGAACTTACACTGTCTATATCTTGTTCTGTATTCAGACCAACCCCCTGAAGCTACAGAAGTAAATATCACTCATGTGTGACTTGTTTCGTTTATGATTCCTGTCTGCTGATATAATACCATCATATTTGGTCTCACAATACTGCAAAGTAAAGGTTAAATTAAGACAAAACAAACAAAGCCTGGTTCATTGACATTTAAAACCAGTCACAAGCAAACATCTTGTCCGTTCAAATCGTGCAGGGCTTACTGCATCTCTAAGACAGAACCTCAAATTTTACTTAATGGAGAGTATCTTCTAGGAAAATATAGGCAAAGCAGAAGCCTGTTGCAGCCATAAGGTAGGAAACCAGGTAAAGTATAATAAACATATTTGTCTTGAACCCAGACATAAGCACACTAAAGCAGGGTGATCCGTGACTATATATAAGAATTTTATAACACTGTAAGAATACTAACAGAATTTTATAACACAGCTAAACATAAATATATAAACAATACATAGCCACAAAAGGGCAAACAGATATAATTGCACAATCAGACTACAGGAAAATATGTTTAAGTAGCAAAATCTGCAAAGAGCTAAGGATTTACAGCAGGCAAGAAAGATGTCTGGTGAAACCAAAATAATTCTGCATAATGAGCAGGAGAGATTTCTGATGGAACCAGAATGATCCTGTAGAATAAGCAAGAAAGATGCCTAGCAAAACTAGAACAAGCCCTGCTCCCAAAACTAAGATGCACTATGTCAAGAGCAGATGAGATCATTCCCTTGTCTTCTGGGAGGGGACAAGAAGCATAAAGCATCGACAATGAGAAAGGAAAGATAAGGAAGAAACATGACAGCCTACTGGCATAACGGTGATCTCCAAGTTCCTAACTGATACATAGATACCTGCATATATAATATACACATAGATACAATAGAATCATAGGATCATACTATCATAGAATGTCCTGGGTTGGAAGGGACCTTAAAGATCACCTAGTTCTAATACCCCTGCCATGGGTAGGGATGCCACCCACTAGATCAGGTTGCCCAGGGCCCCATCCAACCTGGCCTTGAACACTTCCAGGGATGGGACATCCACAGCTTCCTGGGGCAACCTGTTCCAGTGCCTCACCACCCTCTGAGTAAAGAATTTCCTCCTAACATCTGATCTAAATCTCACCTCTCCAGGTGAACATCCCCAGCTCTCTCAGCCTTTCTCCATAGGAGAGGTGCTCCAGCCCTCTGATCATCTTTGCGGCCCTCCTCTGGAGCCATTCTAGCAGGTCCACATCTCTCTTGTGCTGGGGGCCCCAGACCGGGATGCAGGACTCTAGGTGGGGCCTCACAAGGGCAGAGCAGAGGGGGACAATCACCTCCCTCCACCTGCTGGCCACGCCTCTGTTGATGCAGCCTAGGACACAGTTGGCCTTCTGGGCTGCAAGCGCACACTGCTGGCTCATGTTGAGCTTTTCGTCCACCAGAACCCCCAAGTCCTTCTCTGCATGGCTGCTCTCAATGAGTTCTTCTCCCAGTCTGTACTCATGCCTGGGATTGCCCCCACCCAGGTGCAGCACCTGGACTTGTTGAGTCTCATTCAGTTCACATGGGCCCACTTCTCAAGCTTGTCCAGGTGCCTTTGGATGATCCCTTCCTTCTGTTGTATCAGCTGCACCACACAGCTTTGTTTCATCTGCAAACTTGCTGACAGTGCACTTGATCCTTCTGTCTATGTCACTGATAAAGATATTAAACAGCATATATATAATGCTCATGAAAGCATATACATAATGTGTTTATATATCCGTGTATATATATATACACACAGAGATATATTCAGTAACAACAAAAGTATCTGGAAATACGCCCTCTCAGATATCCCTTTCAGGGTTATACATCTCTGTGTAGTTTCATTCCAGCTTCCAAACCACACCATAGGAAGACAAAGGGCTACACGAGAGCTCCCTGCTGTCATAATTAAGAGGATCTCTGACTGAACTGCATGTAAGAAATATTTTGGTTCCTCCAAACAGGAAGGGGTTACCTGACAGCTGCTGAGGAACTTAATATACCTCACTTGGTTGTATTGCACCTTCAGGGACTCCACTTTCTCCTGGAACTGCACTTCAACCTGCAGGATGCATCTCTGCTTACAGCAATCACCTTGAATATATTCTTCACTTCAGATCATAAGGTCTCAGTTCTAACTTTTACCACATAAGGAGACAGCAACCTGACAACCAGCATACAGAGGCTCAAGTTGTACGCCCTACAAAACTATCTTCAAACATTATAAATCTGCTGGTGACTTTCAGGGGTTGTTGTCAGGTCTATTTTACCCAAAAGGAAGGATTTCAATAGAGCAATTGCAAGATGCAACACTTTCTAAACTTTCCAAAGCAAATCTGAGGGATATGTAATGACATATTATGCAGGACTTAATACAGAGATTCCAAAATTATATTCACTGAGATAAGGATTGTCCAGAACAGTAGATGTGTGAAGCAGTGTATTGCTACCCGGACTCTCACCAGAAAAACACCTGCAGTAAGTAGGAGCAAGAGTCTCTGATTGCACATTGACAGATTTTTATCGTGGCAAAAGGATAAGCTCTGCATGCCATATGAAAGTGGCTTGGAGATGGGTATACTCCTATCCACTGCAGAACACAGTAATTTTATATTAGATGTTATTTATTTGTGTGTTTTCTTAGTCTTAGAGTAATTAAATGAAATCATGACCATAGTAAGACTAGATTTTTTTTCAAATTAATCAATATTGTAATAGTTTACATTTATTTCTCAAGTTCCCATCACAATATAAGCATGTCTTTGCTTTGTTTCCTGGTATTCCTGAAGATATTATATTTACAGGCTGAACACATAGGATACAACCTTTTAAACTCACTCCAGGCAAACTTTAAAACCAAGAAAATCTCTTACCCTGCTCTTTATGGATTGTTTTAAGTCTAGCATCAATTTGAACACAGCTAAATTCAGTTTAAAAACAATAATGAGACATGCCAAAGTGCCCTTAATTTTTTGAATGGTTTGTCAGGTAGTATTTTCATTGCAATGCTTCACAAGGAAAATAATGTGCAAATTTTAAATTTCCAATATATTTCAGTGGGTCAGCAGAGTTCACAGTGATTGATAATAGCAAAAAGTGCCTTTAAGATGAAGAAGTCCTTATCACAATGACAGAACACAGTAGCATAGATTATTTTTATTGTTTCATGGACATTCAAGGAATACTTGAAAATATGCCTGCTAAAGTAAATCAGCCTGATTAAAAATAGAGAAATAGAGAGTCAAAGCCAGTGAGACAGCAAACAGAGTGTAAGTTGCAGATTCTAGCCCACTCACTAGATTCTCAAAGGTAAAATACCTGTAGTGTTGAGTCTGATCTTGTTGGAGGAAGCCTGGACTACAGAAGAGAACTGAGGCAAAAACTGTATCCCTTAATTTAAAAAAAAAAAAAAAAAACATATTGGAAGAGCAATTTGGAGTCCCACTCTGTTTCATTTTCACAGACTTACACAAATATTACAGCAAGTTCCTCCTATCCATGGTCAGCAGGTAGTATCTTCATTTATACCTGTAAAAAATTCTCCAAAGAGCAATCTATAGATTTTATTTTTTTGTACACATAATATAACAGTTTTCTGCAATGTTATTTATACCTCTATGAGAAAATAGACGTTGCATCTAACCTGAAAGCGAAAATGAGCAATATTGATAACTTGCTTACAGGTTTTCTCAAAAAATTCCAGTTGTGTAGTAGAAAAAAAATGCACATTAGAGAGGAGAGATGACTGCTTCAGCAAGTGTTTCTCAAGTAAAGTCTGTTTTTGGTGGAAGGTAAATAAATCTAGACAAGAGAATTCAGAAAAGTTATTTATTGCATCAGGCATTACTCAAGAGAATATCTGTGCTTAAACTACGAGTTGAAAAAGCTCTGCCCAGTTGTATCTGGCCTGATATCCAGGACACAACAGCCTCTGCACATTAGTTAACGTGCAAAGATACACAGATGTCCAGACTGAGAGGCATCTTTAGGCTTCAGTGACATCCCAGTCAAATAAGTGAGGGAAGGACTGCATCACTTTACATGAGCTATGTTTGCCCCACAGTGTAGGCATTGTCCTTGAACTCATGAGATGGGAAAAAGTCATCCTTTGGTGGGTGACTATGTGGGCAGGAGACCAGAGGGCAAGAAGAACTGCTCCAAAAGTTTCCCCATCTTGCATCCTTCTTTCTCCCAGTTGCCATGTCTTTGTGCCAGATCTCCTCACCAACTAAGCTCAACAGGTGTAATAGAAAAAGAGTTTTGGAAGAGACCATGGGGCCAGGATGTAAAGAGAATTTCACAAATATTGGGTGTATTGAATGAGTTCCTTGTTATTTTAGTATGCTGTATTTTATAGCTTTATAGCAACTTTTAGTTGTTTTATGCTGTAGGCAAGAGAGAATATGGCTTTTCTTTGTATCATTTACAGTTAACCTGTTAGGCTGTAATTTCTTTTACAGTAAGGGCTAGTAAATGTTATAAATTATGTGGATTAACTGTGGATCAGGGCTTAGGCCTCATCTTGTGCTTATCCCTTACTATAAGCAAAGAAGGAAACAAATATTGAATGCAAACTGAGATAGGGAATTAGAGAGACATGAAGATGCCTTTGTTCTGGTCTTTCACTTTACACACACAGAACAGCAAGGAGACTGTTTAAAAAAAAAAAAAAGAAAGAAAGAAAGAAAGAAAAAAAAAAGCATGATATTGCAAAATTTCTGTCAATTAGAATAAGAAAAAAATTTCCAGCAAGTAGAAGAAAAGCTTTGTCTTAGAAATTTACTAGTCTTTTTACTTAATTTCTCCTTATCAGATGATGTAGAGTACTCTTGCCAGTGTCATTATTTCTGTTCATAGGGCTGAATAAACCCTCAGGGATCAGAGGATGGTCTTTTGAAGGTTCCAGAAGAGACAATAAAACTCTACCAATTCAAAAATATATGTTAAAATATATAAAAAAAAGAAAAAAGAAAAAAAATGCAGTATATACTACATGATTTTGCTCTTTAGAATAAGAAAAGTATTTAACAAATCAAGCTTTTTTTTCATATATATACTTTAGTGTCAGTAGCTACTGCTGTTATTTTTTTACAAAGGTGCCTACACAATTATTAATATTAGAATTTAATGGTAGTTAAATGCCTAAATACATCAAAGGTTAGTGTTGACTATTTGACTTCCAGATGCCAGATCATCAAATATGCCAAATTAAAGAGGAATGAAAATCCCACACATGTACGAGACTTCACCAATAATGACACTTAAAAGCCTGTGGAATAGATGTATTGTGAACTATATACATAAGGCTATCTAAAAAAAATGCATAAGTGAACAAATGTCAGTTTGGACCAAATCCAAGAAGAGAAATTGAAAGTTCATGATATAGGGAAACTGAGTGGAAATTGGTGTTTAAATTTGCTAAGAAAATCATAAACTGCAACAGAAGTACAGTGTAATTCCAAAAGCAAAATCAGTCATGAATAAGAGTCTGGAACTTGGTATAGAAATACTGTGCCTGTCACCGAACTTAAAACTTGCAGAAAAGATTTTTTTTTTGTCTCTGCTATACCCCGTTTACTATTCAGTTATAGTTTAGATACAGCTACAGCTTCATCTGTTTCAAAGCTTAATTTCATAAAGTTCATTTTAGGTAGGATGCTAAATTTACCACTAAATCTACTGCTTTGAACTTTCTCAATTCTATTTGCCACTCCAATCCTTGATACAGTCATTTAATTTCATTTCCTGTCACCTTCAAAAATAATTATCATTTTCCTTTCATGTCTTGCTTTTTTTAAACTGTCTCATTTTACAATATGGTCTTGCAAATCTATGTAACTAAAAAGTTGCATTTCCTTATCTTAAATTTTCCATGTCTTAATCTCTTTTTCTTGGCTATCAGTACCATTTCACACTGTCATCTACACAGCATCACCAAAAGCTGCTTCCTATAGTAGCAAAACTGTAATTTAAATTTGATCTACATGATATTTTGGAGCAGATGGGTTTTATTGTGCAGCTCCTTGGCCTGAATCTGAATGAATCACTGAGTCGTGCAACTACTGGGATGTTTGCAGTAATTGCTTGTTGATTTTCTTTTGACCATTTGAGGCTGAAAGCACTTTTGATTTCTTTATTATACATTGGAGGAAGGTCACTGATTTGATTTGTGATACTGTTCAATTCTTCTGTTAATGCTTGTGTCAAATGTAGTGTAAATGTCTGTTTTATTATGTCTACAAGACTCCTTGTAATTGACATTTAAATTGTAATCAGTGCATTTATCTCAAATTGAAGGTTCTCAAAACGAAATAGTTATATCCAGGGAAACAGAATTATTTATAAAATGTGATAGTTTTAATCCTCATTTTAACAGTTTTTAAAACCAAGAGGACAAAGTACATTTTAGCAAGATAACAGTGCAGTATTTTGGCTGAAAATATTAATATGCAATGTCCATTAATTTTTCAAAGATGCATAGAAAGTCTATATTGACTGCTTAGGAGACACATCACAAAATACATAACCAAGGGCTATAAATCGGCTCTTTTCTTCCCTGCTGTGGGAAACAGAAACCCTGGGACAGTACTGCTCAAATCCTGCTCTGCTACACAGTTCTGCTGCAATTCCCCACATAAAAACAGTCAGTTGTTAAGAGGTCCATGTCACACAGGTATTGAATGCCTGTGGCAATCTCCATTCTGTCAAAGGCAAATTCTACTATAAGATTTTCTTTCTAAGTCACTGATACTTAATGTAGCAACAAAAGGAAAATGAACATTCTGATGTTGTTTCTGCTTCATAATATGGTCCCCCATGTTCAGTTTTGAAACAAATTGCAATATATTTCCTTTAAATTAGCATGCATATTAATGTATTACTGATGAAAATCTCATTTCCTTACCTGCTGGCTGCCCAGCAGCTCAACATCTTTTTCTCTGAGTAGTGCAGTGCCTGCTGTTTAATAGTGTACTGACCACTCTGAGACATTAGTACAGCTGCCCCAGTATTGCCTCTTCATTTAGAGAAGTAATATTACTTTATTGACATTGCTTTTACAAATGTATGTTCCAGTATGGGGCAGCTATGCCAATTTGACAAGCACGATGGGCATTGATTCAGATGGGTATGGATTCTGATTTTTCTTTGTTAGTGTCGCAAGCACTTCACAGCAGAAATAGTACTGCCTAGCTGATGAGGCAAAAATTAACAAGCTGTGGACTACCTCCATGATACACAACTAATTTCAACCTAGATTCACTGGAACATCAAAGCTTAAGCACATGGGGTGAAAAAGGACCTTAGCCTTTCTTATACCATTTATTATCTGGCTTTATCTCAGACCATCTACATGGTCATCTTCTGACAATTAGCATGCCACCGTATCCACTGCTGAAACTGGGAAGCCTCATTTTGAATGTGGCACTTCCAACAGATGCCAATGACAGTAAGTGCAGTTGGAGTACGTACTCTGAAGATCCTTTTCTAAAATAAATAGCTATTGTTGAACTCCCAAAACACTCCTCCTGTTTTTACAAAAATNAAAGAAAGAAAGAAAGAAAGAAAGAAAGAAAGAAAGAAAGAAAGAAAGAAAGAAAGAAAGAAAGAAAGAAAGAAAGAAAGAAAGAAAGAAAGAAAGAAAGAAAGAAAGAAAGAAAGAAAGAAAGAAAGAAAGAAAGAAAGAAAGAAAGAAAGAAAGAAAGAAAGAAAGAAAGAAAGAAAGAAAGAAAGAAAGAAAGAAAGAAAGAAAGAAAGAAAGAAAGAAAGAAAGAAAGAAAGAAAGAAAGAAAGAAAGAAAGAAAGAAAGAAAGAAAGAAAGAAAGAAAGAAAGAAAGAAAGAAAGAAAGAAAGAAAGAAAGAAAGAAAGAAAGAAAGTTAGTTAGTTTTGGGGAACGCCCAAGTATGTTTAATCAAAATGGAAAGTAGGAGATGGATGAATTAGCAGATCAGTTTTGGTAAACACCAGTGAGGTTTGCTCATATGACTGTTTAAGAAGGATGGTCTATTCCATAAATGTATGTGTGCATGTGCACATGTACATTGTGGTTGCAGAAATTATTAAGTCCAGGTGTCCTCAGCTGCTCACCTGTACTAGCTTAGCATAAATAGAAGACCTCTTGTAGTCACTGATTTAGACTGAAGTGGATAAAGGAGTGCTCATACAGTTTAGGAAGAAAATGAGCAGCTAGCTGACGACAGTTATGTTCTTGCTTGTTTAGTACACCTGTTGCCAGAGGGTGCAAGCCCTCATGCCTTGTTATGAAGTCATTTCTGTGTCTCAGTAGTTCAAAAGAATCCCTGATGTGAAGTCAAATATTCACTGCCACAAAGGTCAAAATCATCTATATGAACACAGGGCAAAACAGAAGGGGCCTTTTGACAGAGTCCTTGTTCCCTAGGATAAAGATCTTGTTCTCTAAGTCCTTTTTAAATTTTTTGTAACTTTGATTTTCTTTCCCAAATCAATGCACAAACTGTAAATTGGGCATATGACTCATGCACATCACAGCATGTCTTTTCATGAATACAGTTACAATCATAATCTGTTGTCATATATATAATGGAAACATATAAAAATACTACTGAAAGCATCCAAAAAATATTCAGAACTATGGATAAATGTAAATCCATGCAAATGCAGCTGGCCTGAATTAATTTTTCCCCACTGCTACCTAAAAAAAAAAAAAAGAGAGATTATTCTACGTGTGTCTGCTTGTCAGCTCAGTATCTTAGTGAAAATACCTTTCACTTCCAATTCCCTTTTGGAAAAGTTCCCAGATGAGTACCTTTGATGCTAAGAAATCAGTTACTGTAGTCAGCTGTCTTGCATGCTAATAAGTTACACTTCTCCTATCATGTGTAGGTTAGACGTTTCTCATTTACCAAAGTTCATAAAATTTGTGTGGAACAGAAGTTTAAGATTTATTACAATGAAACCAGTAGCAAAGCTATGGTCTAGAACTTGTCTTGTTTATAAATATGAAATAGCAAGAGCTTTATTGAGTAATCAATGCACCACATTTAGTTAAAGCAGGGATATGTGTTCAAATGGTTTGATACATGGACTGAAAAGAATGACTATGAACTGTCAGTATATGCAAGGTCATTGTCTGTCCTTTTCTATTTGCCACAGATTCTTAGCACCCACTTGAAAAAATTCTGAAGAATATGAGCAGTAGGTGAATAGGTGTGACATGCACCACAGACAAAGAACTGAAATGTTAGAAAAAAATGAAACACTAAAGGAACGCATTTTCTGCACATTAAACTGCATGCTGTAAAATTTCGCAATATAGCCATCTTAAAATTAACCAGTGTAAGAAAAAAAATTGTCAAAGCATTAGATAACTGAGAACCATGCTTGTGCATGTCACTGGGCAAAAAAGGCTAAGATATCTAATTTCCCAGATAAAAGAAAGTTATTTTTTCCCCAATTTAACAATTAAATCTGTAAGAGAAGGGAATGAAAACACTTTAAAAGGACAAGAGATACTTGTTTTTCAAAGCAGAGAAAGGCTGGTGAAGAAGAAAGGTTAAAAAGAGAATCAGAGATTATTTTAGCTCTTGCTAAAGTAATCTAATCTCTCTAAGCAGAGCAAATGTTAGTTTTGCCCTAGCATAAAAGCAAAGCTCACCTTAGAATGACCAAAGTCTAGAACTGATCAAAATCACAAAAAGACTTTATGTGTGTGTAGAGGAGATGCAATAATCCTCTGGTAATTAGAGAAACCTTTAAATGAATTTGTTTTAAGGAGATAGGTGATGTAAAAATATATACAAATGACAAGTAATAAATACACTGGCTAGCACTACCATTAATTGTATTTAAGACTGTAAGCATGAACGGAACCTATGCTGAGCTTCTGGTCATTTTTAAGAATATGCACTAACACAAAGAGTTATGGAGAGGCTGCCAAGTTTCAGAGAGAATTCTACCTAGTCAGTGAGTTTGTAGAGGCTGTCTCTTTTTAAAACAAATTGTCATTGCATCCATTTAAATCATGTAGTTAAAACTCTAATAAGATTAATGCATGAGTTTTATACAGTATTTGTTATTCAGATGTCTCTCGGACCTTTGAATGAACTCATCTGTCAACTGAAGATGAATTTCTCACAAAGAGAGGAATGGAACATAACCTTGTCCCAGCCTTCCACTGTAAAATAGTTGGTTTAGAGAAAGTTTGCAAATACAGATGGACATAATTTAGGAACTCTAGATTCAGGTTCCAATTTCACATGATAGAAAACCATGAAGCCTTATCACAAGTTCCTTGTGAGTTTAGAGTCATTATAACAACTGAATGTGAAAACACATTCCAGAATTAGGCAAAATAAAATTTAAGCCAGACTTCACCATTCATGATTAGCGTCCAGTATTTTTGAGTTACTATGTTGCTGGGAGGAGAACATGTGGCAGAAGTGTCCTTTTCTCTTCTCTTGATGTTAATGCATAACAATTTATCTGTAAAAGTAGTATTGCTTTCCTATCAGAATTTGACTGCATCTTCCAAAGCATTTGGTTTATCTCATCCATGATTGCTGGCAAAGGTAAAACAACCCAAAGCCAACAACAGAAGTAGCTCTAATCATAAGCTTTTTATTCCAAGCAATGTATGATTCTTTTCTCTGTCCACCACCTAACCCATATTGTTGCTATTTTGCACAACAATATTAGTGAATCAGGAGCTTCTTTGACCAGCATGTCTGTCAGCTTGTGGGACAGCTTGTGAGGTCTCCTCACACTTGCACTTCAAGAATGGACTCATTTATAGGTAAGAGAGGAATAATCTGCTATCACACAACCAACAGTAACCCTTCAATAGTGACTATTGTCTTTATACAGCTGGCACAAGTGGTTGTGCTTTGCTTAGGAGAGCTCCTCAAAATACTCCACTTCAACTAATATCAGTAAATTATATTGTGTGTTCCAGGAATGCAGTTGTAAAATATTGTCTGCATTTTTCTCTCTTTCAGTATGCAATGTTAGTTTACCAAGGACAGTGGCGGTCCACTTTGTCAGCAGCCTCAGTTGTAGTTTTCACACGGTATTTAGTGTATGTCTGCCGAGAGCTGTGCAAACTAACTTACAGTGAATGTTCACCAAGTAGCTATTTCACGGTGTATGTGTGTGTGTGTGTGAAAGGTTGCTTCCAGACATCTGTAGGAAGCTATTGAGTGTTATTCACAGCATTTTTGAAATCTGGATCAGAATGAATGCCTGCCAATGCCTTTGACAGAAGACAGGAAACTCCCATTCACCCAGCCAGCTGCTGTTGTTACCAGCTCATTTGCTGCTTCCTCTCTCTCCCCTTCAGGAGAGGGCTTCCTGGGAGTGGGGTATGCCATTAGTCTGTATGAGCAACATAGGCTGAAGTAGAGCAAAAGGCAATCTGTGCATGAGGTTGGTTTTCCTGATTGCTAAATTAAGAATGAGAAGAGGGCAAATGCTAGAAATCATGTATTTTATTGTGCATTATTTCTGCCAAACACTTCTGCCACTGTTTCAGCTACTAGTGCAAGCATTGCTCCCACCATACCCTTTGGCCTGGCACAGACATGGCAGCAGTTGTCAAAATTTGGTTTCTCTGGGTGAAGGACACGTATTAATCTTACACTTACAAAACCTTTTTGAAATTAAAAAAAAAAAAAAAGAAGAAGTCATCTCCATGACTGAAGAGAGCATCTAATTTCTTCCATCATGAATTTTTAAGAAGAAAACTCGAGAAGGAATGAAAACGTAATTAAAGACAAGGTGACATTTTCACTGAGGCAAGTAAATAGAAAATAACAAAAATAACCACCTTTATGTGATTACCTTTGTCTCATTGAATTGCAAGAAGGTACTTCATGGAGATCACTTACAGCTAAAGACTAAAGAAATGAGACTGAGCAGTCATAATGCTCTTCTCTCTTCCCGCTCAAAGCACTCCCACACTAAATAATCAGTTCATTTAAAAAATCTGACAAGACAATTTTCAACATGTTGACTGATTACAGTGATAAAAATGTAATTATGTAAAGTATCTCTTTGTGACTAGTAACCTGGCCATTTCCTAAGTGAGCATTGTTATGGGAGAAGAAATGCAAATTATAGCACCACAGATACACACATTCCTCATAGTTCCGGAATATTGATTATTCTTGAGAATCAGAATTTTAAAATAAATCTATAAATTGTATTGCTAAGAAAATTACTGATGAAGCAGAGTATGCCAGGATGACTTCTTTAACAGCTTACACTGATTTTCTTATTTAAGGCAGCATTGCTGTCACTGAACCCAAGATAATTAAAAGATATACACCTGGTTTAAACCACTCAGCTAAGTACTCATATAATTGATGGAGAGGAAAAGGGAAGAGTTGTCCTTGTCTAAGTGTCCAAGACAGTTTGGATTAATTGGCTTCAAGAAACTACAGAGAGAAACTATGTTACTAACTTTGGAAAGACCATGTTTTCAAATAGCCAGTGTTTGGCCACCTTTGATAGTTAATGGCTTTTAAGGGGTGGCAGGCAAAAAACCTGCATATTTGTACCTGACAAATAAATGACCTGTGCCATGGAGATGTGGCTTAGACTGGTATTGATGGAAACAGCATGAACTCTTGGAGGTATGACATGCAGAAACAGTTTCATGGTGACTGTTAGTTCCTGAAAGCAAGCTGAATGAGAAAGAAATTGCTATGAGGATAGGTTGTTCCTGGACCAACAGCCACCAGCCATTTAGGCAAATGGAAGTGACTAGAATGTGGCACTGTCCAATTTTAAAAAAAACACCTGCAGCTGTCCTGTCATACCTGCATGCATGGCAAGACAAGCAGGGTCTAGGAGCAAAGAAGGATAGGTCTGTGCCTTCTTAGTATAGTAATGCATGGCAGTTTAATCCTAGGAAGCCATTTACATGAATGCAGTCAAAGAAAAGGCACAAATTGTTATCATAATCATTTTTCAGAGGCAGTGAAGAAAACCATGTTATGGAGACTGAATATTTCTAATGATTTAAAGATTTCCAAAGTCTAGAGTGTGAGCATACACTTCTGTTTTCACTTGTTAAAATATTATTAGGGCTAGTTAACAGCATAACAAATGCATAGATGTCAATAAACTTGGAAAACCATGACATACTTTGCACAAGGTTACTACACAGAATCAGAATTTTCATGCTATAAAAATTGATATAATCACTAATCATTTATGCTTCATTTTATAAAACTGTTCAACTGCTCATTTTTAAGGTAATGGTGAACGTCAGTGTTTTGCAACACTTGACCAAAAAGAAAAAATTCTAGCGTGACTCAAATATTTAAGTTTATTTTTCAGCTTTGCCAATGTCAGTGATGTTAGAGTTCTCTTCTCTCCCCATTGCTAAATATCCCAATCACCATCTGCACTTCAAAATCACAAACTGTTTCTCACATTTTCCTTCATGCCAAAATCCCCATTTTTCCTTTCAACCAGCTGCAGAGATATCTAGTATATCAAAATAAAAGTGTTTTGATGTCAAAAACGCTGATGAGTAGAGCTGAACAAGGGATATTTCCAATGCTGAGTACAATTCGGTCCTGCAGTAATTCACAGAGATCACTGGAAGAGCACTAAAAAAGAATCAAGCCTGCTGCAGCATAGTGATATCCTTTTTCCTTGTAATAAGTTCATTGCTTTTAGAAATAACATGGTTTGTGTTGACACAAGTCTTGACACATTAACCAGGAGGTGTTACAGTCCTGTGTATGCCTCGTGCAACTTGACATAACATTTGAACTGTGCTGTTAGGAATTTCTCTGTCATCTTGGGGTACCCTAATTTTGTGTGATTGTACTGAAATATTTCTGACCTTTTGAAATTGCTGGGTTTATAACATTGTCTGGCACTTTATATACACATATGCATATGCACATATCTATGTGTATGTTTGCAAAAAGTTCTGATGCTTGAAATGTAAACTCTACTATTTAAAAAGACTTTGAATATAAGCAGCATTCCTGATTCTAGCTCTGCCAGATTCAATTGATTTTGACCTGGGAAAAGGAACTGTAAGAAAAAAAAAAAATCATTCATGGTAATTATCCATTCACTCCTTAATTTTTTCACTAAAATAGCCAACAAATACATGGCTGAACTCTTTGATATGCAGACAATAACATGTACAATAAGCCAACACATTGTCATCAAACACTAATGAAGTTCAGTTATTAGTGAAATTAGATGGGCTTATATTACACAATAAAAAATTGTACATCCGGTCTCCTAGCCCAAGATGAACACTGTGTATCTGAATGTTTAACCACTCTGACATTCAAACACCCCAATTTTATTTGACAAGAACTTTACCTAGGACAGGACCATGACTTAAGCAAGACATAATAAATAAAACAGCTTGTGTTAGATAACCTTAGATGTAACACCCTGTCTATCTTCTGAGCTAACTTAGTGTTACTGCATCTTTTCTTCAATAGTCAATAAGTTAGCCAGTAATTTTTAAACAAGCTCTGCCTCAATATTGAAGAAAAGCTTGGTCATCCTCGTGAAATTTGTACTGTACTTACCTGTTCTGGTAAATTCATTTGAGATGAGTTCTTTGGCTAAATCCTTACATGTGACTACTTATCATCCTTAGTGTAAAAATCTTTAAGGAAAAATCATAAACTAGAATGAAATAGTCCCTAAACTGTATTAAGGAGCAAATTGTAGCAGTTTTGGTTCACAAATACTGAGAAGTACTGAGGAATCACTTCTGAAAAAGTATTCATTCACTTTTATGAACTTAGGTTCTTATCAACACTTCATGGATTTCAGGAATGAATTTTTATGGTCAGATGCATGAGTACAATTCCAAAGGGAACACTGATAACAGTTGTAAAAGCCATAAATACATTCAGAGCATGTAAGCTGACCTGACACCTAGGGAGAGCACCACAGGACAGAAGGGTTTGGAAAATAGCATCAGGTAACGGTGCAGTATTTATATGGTGATCTTTCCATTCTCTTCCTACTATGCAGAGAGAGATTGTTCTCCTGTGGCTTCACTGACAGACTAACAGTGGCTCTGCAATCAAGTGCTTTTATTTAAACAGACTCTCCTCTCCTAAGCTTTGCTGAATATGTCTGAATTTCACCCTGCTGTAGAGAGCCAGTACAACACCTGTCTATCCTCTGCTAACATACCTCAGGAAGACCTTTGGCCAACTGAAGTCTGCAATAGGTCCTGCATCACTCTGTATATAAAGACTTAATTGAGGTTCAAATGAGCAGATGAGAGAAAAAAAAAAAAAAAGCCAAAGTATCTACCAAGTAAATCTCCAAAAATTTAGGTCTTCAGGCAAAGCACATGCTTGCATTTGAGTATATGCTTTTGTCTGAGCAATTACAATCAATGTTACTTATACTTCAAATGTGTTGCTTAATTATTATCCTAATACAGCACTCTGCTGC
Source organism: Anseranas semipalmata (assembly GCA_013399115.1). Taxonomy (NCBI): domain Eukaryota; kingdom Metazoa; phylum Chordata; class Aves; order Anseriformes; family Anseranatidae; genus Anseranas; species Anseranas semipalmata. The sequence continues at coordinate 165,436 of VXAA01003841.1, read as the reverse complement.
TCACATAAAGCCTACTAGAGATCAACAAAATTAAATGACAGAAAATGACAAAAATGAGAAAATTACTGTTATTTGGCCTACTACTACTGTTTTATTAGCTATTTTGATGTGGTTTCCATTTAACTGGATTGACAATTCCAACTGTTTCCTTAATGGACTGCATTATACAAGTTTGCTTTAAATGTCAGGTCACCACACTCATGCTGGAAGCTGCAACAACACTATACAGGGAAAAATGCCTTAAAGTCTTTCAAGATCAGACGAGTTGACCATGCAGCAAACACAGCCATCATAGTACTCTGCGAGGCTGTGCATCCTACCAGGTAAGACTGTCCAAGCTGCCTTGAAACAGTCTGAGATGGTCATGAAGATGGTTTGTGTATGGGGGCAAGCAGACTGCACTTACCCTGATGTGATTTCAGCTTGTCTCATGCTTGTCCATCGTCTTTTGGGTTATGTGGATAAAGACATCAGTAGAACAGTCAGGCTGAAAATAATAAATACTTAAATACAATAAAATACAATACAATAAAATAATAATTAACAATAGAAATAAATTAATAAAGTAATTAAATACAACAGAAAAAATAAATACAATAAAATTAAGAACTACAAGAAACATTGAAAGCAAGAATAAGCTGTATATATTTTTTTTTACTATAAATGGCATAAATGACAAAATACTACCCCAAAAATCTATTGTCAATTTTTAAAACATATTCAATATAATGGCTAGGTGTGTGTTTTACATTATCTCTATACTATCCCATCCTTAAGCAGTATGGATGCAACTAACCTAGCCAACATGGTAAGTAAAGTAATTGTGAGAAAAGCTGTGAATGTTGTTAGTTTTGTGAACGTTGTATGCATTTGAAGACAGTATCACTTGATTTATCTTATGACCACTTTCCCTAAATTCCTCGTTGGACCATAAGGATATTATCAATGGCTCTTTTCTATATATAGCTGTAGTCATTCAAGAAATGAACAGCAGCTTATTACTTCTCCTAGTTAGACATTTCTGCCACAATTGAAATGCAGTAAAGTTAGTGCAAAATGAGTCACCCCTGTTTAAACTGAAACAACTAGAGCTACTGAATATATTATTGCCTCCTGTGCACTACCCTCACACAGCTAAATACCAGAGATTCATTAAAAATGTTCTTGTTTGTACAGCATCACCTGCTTCTCAAGATCAGCCATTAATGGAAACCGTTCTGAAACCAAGGACTCAGCAGCTGCAAAAACAAAGGAGGAAAAATAAAACACGGTATTCTTTCTTGACAAGCACCAACTCGGTACAGAAAGGTGTTTAAAGTTCTTCAAACCAGTAAAAAAAAAAGTGCACAAGAATGGTTATGATTCTCAGTGTTATTCCTAGTGCTTTTTCTTTATTTTACATTAACTTTTCATTGGAGGAAACACTTCAGCATCACTCAGAACTCCCATAGCTCAGTGCTGCAATTTGCAATAAAGTTCCTTTTCCATTCTTTCTCTGTCCCCCTCTGTTACAAACATTTCCAGAAGCACAGCAGATTCAAAAATAGGACCAGAAAGAATGCCCACACACAACACACACACACACACATACCCACACACAATGTAAACTGGGATTAAGGTTCTGTCTGAGAGAACAGACTGAAACATATCCTCAGTCGGTAGTAAGCAACACTAAAAGGAAAAAAGAAAATTCCTGTGCCCTAAGTTGTCTATCAATTGTAATAATAATATAAAATATTAATATTGCACATTTTTAACAATGCTGACATGTCACTGTGTAATAAAATGTCTATGGCAAATAGATGGACTCTTAGAGGTATCACACAGATTTTGAAAACTGGCAAATATGATTTTCAGTAAGCAACTGTCCTTTTTCTGCCCTCACTCTTGTCCTGGGTTCTGCTTACCTACTTTCTAGGCAAGCCATCACTAGTTACTGTGCAGAGCGGGAGCATCATCACCTTGTCTGAAAAGACAGCAGCCCATGACTCAATTTATGTGGAAATGTATCCTTCTAGTGATGTGTGGTAAGAGCATGCCCTGAGACTGCTGACCGGATCAGTTCTCATAGGAGATGTGGACTGAAGAGTACTCGGTTTATGGATTCTGATTCAGAGATTTACAGCAAGTGTCTCAGCCCTGACAATACAGGCGTAGCTCAGAACATACTAATAGAAAAATTTAGGTATTTCTGGAGCTCTGAACAAAAAGAGCCAAGGTCTCTATGTGATCTGCATAGCTTCAAAATTAGACAGCATATGGGGAAGAGCTGGATCAGAAGTTTACTCTGGGTATTTTTCCTAAATCCCATATTAGATAAATAATATTTATTTGCACACCTAGATATTTTTTGAAAGATTTGCTTTATTATGTTTTTTTAAAAATTCCAGACAGCTAGGATGCTTATTCATTGGCATGGTTTCTGGTAAAGCAAAGCAAACAAGTGAAATATATATATATATATATATTTGCTGCTTCTTGAGCTAAGCCTAAAATGGAAGACTTTCCAGGATTTTTTTTTTCTTCAACTGCATACACATGCAAAAGAGTACAGTATCTGAGGAAACGATTAATGTGGAAGGCTAACAAATCACAGTAGAACTTAAAAAAATAAAGTGTAAAGTATGTTTTTATGATCTTTTCAGTAAAATGTTATGACGTTAGAAGCATCAGCTCTTATACAAAATGTATTTTCTAATTTACTGTTTTTGAACTTTTGTTACCTGATGTGTCAAACAAGCTTTGACACATGGAAAGATAATGCTAGATATATACGTTCAAAAATCAATGTATTCAAATATCCTAAACAATTGGCATAGAGCTGCAAAGGCTACTAATGAGAGCTACACACTGTGGATGATTCTTTAGACTTATCTTAACCACAGGAACCAGAGCTGTGCTATTTCAACACTGCAGGATCAGATCCACAGCTGCCCTAGACTGGCACAGTGCCACCAACTCCAGCAAAGCTTAGCACATTTATTTATACTTCCTGAGACTCTGGACAACTACAGCTTATACATTGATTTCCAGAGACAGGATTTTATTTCCTTGCCATTCCTCTGATGCTCAATGCTGGGATGCATACATGGGATGCCTAGAGTGTGATCTCTTATGAAGAGGATCTTTTCTCTAGTTCTATTAATCTTTCTCAGGAATGTGTACCTGGAGAGAAGAAATGCTTTTCTTCAGTCAGAGATACATAAGTCTTTGAGATTTAGCCTTTAGAGAAAACTCTTTTTGCATTGTACAGAGTCATACTGTGAGCAACAAAGTCCATAAATAAAAGAATGCCACACAGCTCACAGATTATCTGTTTAACAATGACAGCTTTGTTCTTCTTTCTAATTTAACAGATTTCAGTCTGCTAAGATTCTGCGATTTAATCATTCTTAACAATTGACTAAAACGATTCCCACTGAGACTTGAAAAGCAAGAGCAACCAGAGCACAGACCTAAATCAATGTGTGCCCTGCAAGTGGGCTGAAAATTAGAAAAGGCTGGATTATTTTATTATGTAAAACAAAATTAAAAGTGGTAGGAAGTTTTTTAATTACATATGCATTTTAAGTTGCTAACTTCCAGATGTTTCCTGGAATACATTTACAAAATAAAGGGCTAACAGCTTGGTTCTGTTGGCAGCAATGAGATTCTAAGCATTGCATTGAGTTAGTTTATTCTTCATGGAAACTTTAAAATGCAAGAAAAGAAAATCTCCTTGGATTTATTTTAATTAAGTAAGCTAAGGTTCTTCATTGATATTTTTTAATGCTTTGGCTTTCTACACACTTCATTTATATGATTATTAAGTTTATCAGTATAATTAAATAATTGTATGTCCCTTTATTAAGCTATAAAATCTATTTTGAATATATGCTTTTATTTCTTTCTAACTAAAATGTTCAACAGATGCTAAGCATTTATGTGAGCATTTTACCAAAGGAACTCTTTTAATAGCTCTAAACACTCTCCGATTTCTATCCCCAAAACATGGTTTTCCATGGAAACACCTCAGTGAAAGAAACACCTGTTGGACAGCTGTGATCAGTTGCTCTTGACAGATGAAACAGAGAAGTTTTAAAACAGTGAAGGAGCTATTGTCACTGATTCAGCAGCTCAAGACAAGTAGAACGAAAAGCTTTGTAAGGCAGGAGGGAAATTTGTCAGTTCTCTTGCTTTCTCTGAGATTTCTTTAGTAGACCCGTTTTGCACTTGCTTTCTGGAGCACCATTTATTCCTACAGGGCCACTGCAGCATCTCTTTGGTTCTTGGATCCCATATCAAAGAAGCAAATGAGTGGCTATTGTTTTTGGCAAAAGAAAAGCTACAGCATAATATAAAATGGACAAATATTTGGGCAAAGGATGACTCTCCCTCCTGTTGTCACTGTTCCTGACCTTAGAGTGGGGAGGTCTTGCAGCCCAGCAAAGGAATTCAGTGAATTGGGCAAGTACCGACTTCAAAGGTTTAGAGGCGTGAGCCTGGTTGCCCCTGAACACGCATGAACCTTCCCAAAGGAAGGACTGGATGTTCTAGAATAGAAGGCTTATGGGTGTTGTTTGTTTGTTTTGGGGGGCGGTGGTTATATTTTAAAGTAAGAGTACCATGAGAGAGATATAGAAATAGGAAAACAGGGCAGAGAGGAATGCTGCCTTGAAAAACACCACTGGAAACACCTGCTACAGATCTGGCAATTTCTGTAAAAGGACTATTTTTACTTGTGGTGGTTTTACCCTGCCAGGCAGCTGAACTCCACCACAGCCGCTCTCTCACTCCCCCTCCTCAAAGAAGAGGAGGAGAAGGAAGTATGATGTAAAGAAAACAGGGTCTCTCGCAGGTTGAGATAAGGGTAATTTAATTAAAGGGAAAAAAAAGGAAAGAACAAGCAAAGGCCGCGCGGAAGCAAAGAGGGGAAAGGGAAAAAAAATTATTCNATTGTACTCCCCACTTCTTGCCCACCCCCACCTACTGGCTTTGGGGGGTCTGGAGAGAGTCCTGGTGCTGTGCCAGCACTGCTCGGCAGTAGCCAAACACTGGTGTGATACCAGCGCTGTTCTAGCTACAAGTGCAGAGTACAATGCTATATGGGCTGCTGCAGGGAAAGTTAACTCTATCCCAGCCAGACCCAGTACATTACTTTAAAAGTTATCAGTGAAATTTCACTTTATACTTTTATTTATTTTCTGATTTTATAGTATTTTTCAATATTACTGTGTCATGATGTCAAAATCACAGGATGACAAACTTCATTGCTTTCAGTGTGTCAAATTCTTTAATCATAAAAAAAAGAAGCTTTGAGAATGTGAGATGTTTAGATGAGTACTAAATTGTATATTCTTTTCATTTTAACAAAGAAATAAAATATAATGTTTAGTCTAACCTATTCTTTCATATTATAATATTCTCCTAATGACTCGTGTCATTAAGTATGTACAAAATACTAGGGTAAGACAAGAAAAGCAACAAAATAAAATATTCTTTTTATATGATATGAAAGAAATGCTCAGTTCTATATGTCTATCTTATTTTTATTTGAGATCATGAAGATACAGAATAGCTGAAATTTGTTCTAATCTGAAGAGAAAAAAAGAGAGAATTCAATGAGGAATTGAGCAATTTACATTTTTAATAGCTCTAACTTGAACTCCTATAACCACACCAAGTACTAAAATCACAATATTGCTGTAACTATTTTGCTAGGATATTGTGCAAGACAATGTATGCCTTGAGACACTGAAACCTATTTAACTGTAAAGTACAATAAAACTGAGTTTCTTTTGCTATTTTCAGTTGGAAATATGAGAGTTTTATTTACGAAAGAATGATTTGATAGTATTCTATAGCAGTTTTTATCATTCATGAAAGAAACAGAAGTGTTTCATTGGCTTTGATATGTTTTGCATAAGGATTTAAACAGAGGTGATTTGCTGATGGGATGTATAGACAAGAATATAAGCCTCCTGCTCTGCTCACTAACATGTCTAGTTTGGATGTATGCTTCAAAGAAGATGTGGGCCAACTAGAGAGAGTCCAAGTGAATATAATCAGAAACGTCAGAGATTTGTGAAATATGACTGATAAAGAAAAATTAACGGAGACTGGTTAGTCTAATTAAAGTGGGAGTGAAGAGGAAGATAAGGAGATAATCTTCATATACATAAAAGACTGCTGCAAAGAGGGGAAGAATAATCTGTTTTCCGTATTCATGACAAATAGAACCATAAGATTATGTAGGATCTGCAAAGTTAGACTTAGTGCAGTTTTTCAAATGGTAAAGCCAGTGAGTCCCTAGAGTACACAGCTGAAGGCCATTATGGGCTTTCAATCAGCCCTTTGAGGAAAACAGATGCCCAGAATAAGACAGTTATACAGAATGGTTTCCTTCACTACCTAAGTTGAAACGGGGATATGAAGTGTACATTGAAAATAATGAGGATGATTTTGCTCTGCAATAAATGTGAGAAAATACAAAAATCTATAAAATCTTTAAAGCGTTTGACTAAATAAAACCAGATACAGACAAAATCAGAGATTTTAATTTCTACTTGTTAAATACATAAAGGGAGAGATCTCTCATATATTACCCAGACCAATCCCACAGAATATGAACCTGCAGAAGGGCTGTGGAGTAAAAAGACTTCATTATTATCAGCATAATGCACAACTTGGAGCTTAGCTCATATGCTCACTAAGATATTTGTGTTCATTTCAATTAATATATTAAATTGTTGCTTTTTGGCCTACTTTATTTTCTGAATAAACACCTTTGCAACATGTAAATATAAGAAATATGCTGAAAACCAACAGAGATTATTCTAACATACTTAAAATACTGTTTAAATACAAAAAAAAAAAAAGTTTTTTAAATTAAAATGATATTGATTACATACAGGTTATTTAATCTAATTATCTCTGAAAAACTGTATGGTTGCATTTACAGATCACAGGGATTATGAATGCAAATTGAAGAGGGAGGGAAAGCAGTGGGTAGGCAACTGTGGTGATGGTTCATTTCTGCTGACACAAGGGTTAGTAAAACATCAGTTGTGGGTAAATTGTACTTGGCATTATTGATGAAACAGGGGATATGACAGAATATTTCAATATTTCTTTCATTTATTTAATAGATTCATGGACTTTTCAGGCCAGAAGGGGGACCATTCTGATCATATCCTCTGACTGCTTCTGTTACATAGGCATACAACTTCCTTGAATTAACTTCTGTAGCTGAACTGGAATATAAATTGTTCTAATATTTTAAAATGTAAATTATTTCTAATCTGAACATGCCTATCTAGAACTTCCAGATACTATAATTCATTATGCAATTTCCTGCTAGATTCAAGAATCCTCTCAACAAATTTTTACTCCTCATGTGTGTGGTGGTTTCACACCGATAACCGACTAAACTCCACCACACTGCTCTCTCACTCCCCCTCCCCAAAGGAAGAGAGGAGGGAGAAATATGATGGAAAAAAAAACTCACAGGCTGAGATAAGGATAATTTAATTAAAGACAAAAGAAAGAGAAAAAACAAGCAAAGGCCGTGTGGAAGCAAAGAGAGAAACCAATTATGGAATATCCCTTTGGTTGCTTTAGGTCAGCTGCCCTGGCCATGTCCCCTCCCCACCTCTTGCCCACCCCCACCTACTGGCTTTGGGGGGTCTGGAGAGAGTCCTGGTGCTGTGCCAGCACTGCTCGGCAGTAGCCAAAACACTGGTGTGATATCAGCCCTGTTCCAGCTACAAGTGCAGATCACAGCTTTCCCCACGGCAGCCCATATAGTGTTAATTCCATCGCAGCGACACCCAGTACAATATGATTTCCTATCATTTGGAACTAAATCACTGTTAACAACTGGGAGAATCAATGTGTAGTTCATGATTTCTGTTTGTTGCTGTGGAATCTTTATACATGTGTAGATTTCACATCAATTTTAAGCTTTTCTGCTTTTCTCCACTACCTTTATGCTTCAATTTGGAAGACAAATTCTGAGGGGAAATGATGCAAAAGAAAAACAAACAAGCAAATTAGGAAAACGTTATTTTAACATGTAAGCATACTTAAAATACGTTACTGGAGCAAAAACTAAGAGTAGTCTATCTGTGCAAACTATCAAATTAACAACAGATCAACTAGTCCAAATGTCTGTTGATCTTATCAGTCAGTCCCTTTCAGGAAGTGGCCCTTTATAAATGCAGGTTTCTCAGTGTGGAGACACATACATATGCCACATATGCCATCAGAAGGACAGCTTGCTTGACAACAACACACGACTGAATGTGACAAAATTGTCTCAGTATTTACATGACATCAAGGAAAAGAACCAGGGACAGCACAAAGGGATAAGCAAGGAGGCCCCAGGAAGGATGAGCAGCAGCAGCACATGAGAGCACTGATCGGGTTTGTGCAGGGAGCTCCTGTGGGACACCAGACCTCCAAAGGGCCCCACAGGAACCCCACAGCTGCACTGGATCCCTAAATAGCCCTCTGGGAAAAACAGTAGGCAGTTGTAGGGGAGAAAAGTGAGGAATCCCATCCTTGAGAGAGGCAACGTGTGTATGTGAGTGTTTGATTTTGTGTAGAACCTTGTGCATCAGCCTCCAGGGCATGGCTGCACTTACAGCATAAGCGAGCCCTTGCATTGCTCTGCAATCCTGCCGTACCTCCATTATCTTTGCCTGCTTTTTCAGGAAGGACTTAAGGCCTGTGTGCATCACAATTTTAAAGGTATGTCCAGAGTATGCATTCCCCTCCCTGCAACACTTCCAATCACTGTAGATTGTAAAAAAGCAGCAGGCATGCGCAAGAAGAGGTAGAAAGCTCTGCTGTACTAAAATAGAATGGAGTGAGCAGAAGGATACCACATACAAACAAAAGACATGGACAACATGACAATACATTTTGGAAGAGATGGCCAATGTGCAAGAGAGGTTCTAGGTACACTGGCCAATTCCCACTGAACTCTGAGAAAGGCAAGGAAACAGGAATTACTGATTTTTATTGTTTTGCCAAGAACTGACATTCTGTGTGGTATCTAAAGTAAACCAATTCTGCCCCAAACCTCTGCAGGCCTGTTGGCAACACAGAAACATAGAATCGTTTGGGTAGGAAGGGGCTTTAAAGATCATGTAATTCCAAACCCCCTGGCCATGGGCAGGGACATCTTCCACTAGACCAGGTTGCTCAAAGCCCCATCCAGCCTGGCCTTGAACACTTCCAGGGATGGGGCATCCACAATCCACATATTTTGGTTATCGCAAATCCATGTAAACAACATGTGGAATCCTGGAAAGGTATATCTAAGGTGGTCAGTGATGAACCTGGAGTCAAGGGCAGCCCAGCTATGGTGTGCCATGTCTGGAAAGGGGCACCAATGCCTGTCCCAAGCATTTTAGAAAGGACAAAGATTTGGCAGGACATCCTTTCACAGAGCACAGAGAGCTTGTGAGCAGAAAGGTCTACTGTGATGGGCATCCAGCTGGGAAGAGATATGAGTGCTATAGACACAGTTCTTAACCTTTCCTTTGTTAAATTTACAGTTTGAGCTTTCTGAGTCCCTCACAGTCCTTTAATAATTCTCCTGGCTTTCCCCTAATCCTCTCCAATTTATCAATGCCCTTTCTGAATTGTGGATTTCAGAACTGAAAGCCACAGCCATGCCAGGAGAAATGCAGAGAAAGCGTAATTCATTTCTCCTCAAGATTCTCATGTTTATATCTCACATTTGCCTTTTTTTGCTGTGGAATTGTATTGAGTGTTCATGTTTGGTGTGACTTCTTACACCTTTTTAAGAGCAGCTGCTTTTCAAAGCAGAATTTGTCAGCCTGGAAGTGTGGTTTCTATTCACACTTAACTAGACCGAAAAGTGACTTGGCTACACTGAATTGCAAATTGTGTATTTATACTATACTTACCAAACAACCTACATTTCCCTTCTGAATACCACTTCTTTGACATTCCTTTATGCATGTGTGCATGCATAAGCTATACATTCAATCAATAACAGTTTTGTTTTCCTCCAAGTCATTGATAACAATATTAAATAGCAAAAGGTCAAGAACTGATCCTTAAAGACCTCAAAGATATCAGTAAGAAAGCAGTGTTTAATCAATATGAACTGTTCTACTGATTTTCTATCATCTGGCTTCTTAATCAAAATATCATCTTGTAGCAAACCAAACAATTTGCAGAAATGGAAGTGGCAAATTATATTATTGCTGTTATCAATGAAACTCATAAAGCCAGGTTGTCTAGTATTTTTCTCAATCAACTCTGCATTAATCTGATAATTACATATTTATACTAAAAATGCCAAACCAGCTAGCTGCTGAGCATTCAGGAGTTCACATACAAAACGCAGCATGGCAACAGTGCTCAATCATCATTAGCACTTTCAGGCAAACAGCAGAAGACATAGACATCAGTCATCTGACAGTTGTTCAGAAGTATTACACTTTCCCCTGTCAGTCTTAACTCATGTAGTGACTAACACACAAAGAATTATTAAACTGAACTTGAAGAAAAGGAAGATAATAAAACTACTACAGTTAATGCAACCTATTTTTAGGTGTCTGCTAGCTCAAAAACATATACCTCAAAAGGAGACATATCTGGTCATTTCCTTCATCAGTGATACTTATCGCACACCAGGAAAATGCCATCACCCCCAGGATTACATACTGTTTAAATTTCGGACCATGACAACACAAATACTGAAGCAAAATGAAATTTTACTTGGCATAGTATACCTAGCCAGACCAGAATTTCCTCAGAGAGTGTATTGCATTTTCCAGTGTAGGGAAATGATATTTTATACCATAGCAACCTTTGCACTGTCAGATTATTTGTTCCCAAGTGTCCTCAGCTATGTTCTCATTGAAGTAAGTGCAAAAGTATGAGGATACTCTTGAACATTTGAATAGTTTTATACTTGTATTATATATATTCATACATATTCCTGTGATAAGGGTCATATAAGGATTTGAGAGAGGGACAGCCAGGGGAATAGATACTAAAATGCAGAAATACACTTGGAAAAAATAAGACTTGTCTCACCGTAATGTCACATCATAGAGCCTATCAACTTTTAAATGACTGCATGATATGAGTACAGTGTGATTCTAACATTTGTATTTGTGAAAAATTTGAAAATCAATTTCTGTACAAATTAGCACTGCTGAAATTAGTGACTGCAGTATAGAAAGTATCAAGAGAGCACTAATGATAATGTTATGGACCTAAACAAGATTACTGCATGCAAATCAATATTCTTCTTAGAAATATGCTCATCCGTAACTGAAATTATCATTTTACTTGAGCAAAATTAAACAAAGCAAACCTAGTTTGATGTGCTAGAATACTCCTTTTGTACATACACAGATTTCTCCATATGGTAATGGATAAAGGAAACATGACTATCATTTCCTCATAACTGAAAACACATTTTAATATTTATATATGCTATTGCGGCAAAACTCAGCCTAACTCAATGTACTGGGTTTACGTGGCAAGGGTTTGGTAGCAGGGGGCTGCAGGGGAGGCCTCCGTGAGCAGAGCCCAGCAGCTGCCCCAGGTCAGATCAGAGCCAGCTCCAGCCGGCTCCAAAAGGGACCCGCCGCTGGCCAGAGCCGAGCCAGGGAGCGACGCTGGTTGTG
>VXAA01003841.1:143248-153534 GCA_013399115.1 Anseranas semipalmata | reverse complement strand
GGGATCTGGCGGGAGCTGCCGCCCGTGGGGGAGCCATGTTGGAGCAGTTTGGTCCTGAGGGATGGGCCCTGTGGTACGGACCCATCTGGGAGCAGTTCTGGAAGAGCTGCAGCCTGTGGGAAGCCCCCACAGGATCAGTTCAGGAAGGACGGCATCCCGTGGGAGGGACCCCACGTGGAGCAGGGGCAGAGAGTGACCGTGAAGGAGCGGCGGAGACGCAGCGTTAGGGACTGACGGCAGTTCCCATTCCCCATTCCCCTGTGCTCAGGGGGAGGAGGTAGAAGAAGGGGGGTGGGGGAATGTGTTTTTAGTTTGCTTGTAGTTTCTCACTGTTCTATTCTGCTAGTGACAGGCAATAAATTCTACTAATCTCCTTACGCTGAGCCTGTTTTGCCCATGATGGTAATTGGTGGGTGATCTCCCTGTCCTCATCTCAACCCTTGAGCCCTTTCCATCATATTTTCTCCCCCTTTTCCTTTGAGGAGGGGGAGTGAGAGAGCAGTTGTGGTAGAGTTCAGCTGCCCTGCAAGGTAAAACCACCACTCCGTTTCTAGACTTGAATAAATTCTACCATCCAACAGCGAGTCTAATCTAAAGCTGTGAATGATCATTAGGAAAGCTTAAAGATTCATGCCTATGCCTACCTGGAAAAGGAGAGAGAGAAAAACATGTAAGCTTCAGTCTCAGCACTTAATGAATTAACTAAAGTAATATGATGTTGGCTGTTCAAGGATTGATCTTTTCATTTCTTCTAAGTAGAAATATATTCCTCATAGTAACGCTTTACACTTCACAGAGCCACCCATCTCCCAGCTGACCTAGGGAGCAAAATTCCTGGAGGCTCTTGTGTAGTGTTCGCTGTGATGAAACTGGGAAAATATGCACTGTAACAGGAAGAAGACCACAAATGACAAAGTAATCTTTGAAACAGAATGAATTGCCAACTAAGTATTGCAAGCTGTTTAAGTTGTGATACACATATCTAGAGAACTACTTGTCACTCACATTTCAATTCTTAAACTTTGTTTTTGTTTCAATGGGGAAATTCTAAAATTGTGTTTAGGATGAGCACTAACATTCAGCAGCTGCAAGTTGTTAACATATGATCCCTTCCTGCTGTAAAAGCAGCAATCCCACAGAAACACTTACAAAATGCATAGAACAAATCATTTAAACAAAACATTCAAATATATTTCTCCAAACATTAGGGGAAAAAATACATTTAGGAAATGGTAAGATTACTTCTATATATATTTTATTGCTAAGTATATTCCCTAAAGCACTTCAGCAAATTGTTCACAAGCCATTCTTTGAAAATATCCGTTCCTACTGGCATTGATTAATTTTGATCAAATATCTTTTCAGCTACCCAGTGGCAGGATATAGAGGAGATGTCACCAGACTCTTCTTAGAGGTAAATAGTGAAAGGATGAAAGGCAATGGACACAAAATGCAATGCAGAAAACTCTGATTAAACATAAGATTTTTTTCATAGTGAGGGTACGTAGTTCAACACTGAACAGGGAGTCAGCTGTACAGTGACATTAGGTAGTACTGTAATATCCAGTCACATTAGCTAGCACAATGAAATAACTGGAAATGACAGAGAAGATGAAGCAATGTTACTGTGGCATGAGAAAAATGGTGAGGGATGAAAAGATACTTTGAATGATAGAGTTGCAGAAAGAGGAAGCATCAAAAAATAAAAATAAAAACAAAAATCAAAGAAATGGAAACAAGACAAAGATTAAAAGGAAACTTTGGACAGTTCCAACTCTCCATTTGCAAGTCTTTTTAAATAAAGTTGTCTATAAGGTCCAAAATCTTGCCCTATTACTGTCAAATGGATTCTCAAACATTTCTTCTAATAAGTAAAAGCAAAGTCCCTGCTCTGCAGAATGAGCTTTCGGTAACATTATTTCAAAAGATCCTTGCATTTGGGCGAATGTTGAGTCCTACATAATTTGCATCAGTTACTGTGCAGACTTAGGCATGTTAGAAAATTACACTGCCACTTTGCTTATTATGTGCTAAGTGGTTTAGTGTCCATACTACTCAGAGAAGACCAGTAATAGTTCTCATGTTGTAATATAGCTGTAAATAAAGCTAACTAAATATTTACATAATTGAACTATTTCATTCCCACATATTTTTTAGTTCAGACATGATTCTAAGTATGTAAAATATCTAGTTAAAGATAAAATGTTACTGGATTATTATTATTATTTTTAATAAATTCCAGATTCCATGCTTCTGAAAAGGCATTTCTGTCATGACAAAACAAATGCACCTGTGGAAGACACCACAAATATTTTTGTAGTAGGGGCTGTTTGAAATCCCAAGTACTGAAAGTAAATTTACTACTAGAAGATTACATTGGTTTACCTGAGTTTTGTTGTTTGATTTTTTTAATATCTTTCTGATTTTTTTCAGTTGATAAGAATTGAAATTACAGATGATTCAAGGTCCAGTTCTGCTATTAAATAGGCCCTACAGTAGCTGTTGAGAGCTTCATCAATGTAGTAGAGTTCAAATGGTACCCATATGTTCTTATCGTTGTAACCAATTACTGTCCATCAGATGATGAAGGAGCGCTCTTTTTCCTTCTTCATTCCTTCCCCGGTTTTACCGGTAAACGAAACCATACTTTCACCAAAAATACATTCTTCCTCTCACGTGGATCTTGATCTGACTCTAAGCTTAAATCAATAGCTACTTAGCCTCTGCATTGTTAGACTAGGACTGATCTGTTCTAGAACTAGAACTGACTAGAACTTCTCTGTTCTGTTGCTGTATAAAAACTGTTTGTTTTTTTTTTCAGTGAATCACTCATCCTTTCTTATCAGACTCTGTCCCCTGGATGAAAAAAATATTTTCAGTTCAGCTATTCCAGAAGTTCTTTGTTGAAGCATTCTCTCTTCTATTAAAATGTCTCTTTCTGTAGAACTTTCTCTTGCATAGAGGCAATAGTCCTTTTCTATCGTGAAAGGCTACTGAGTTAAGTAGGCCTACTTAAACTCCCAGGAAGAAACTTTTTATGACAAAATATATTTCATAAATCTAGGTTTATGCTATAAGGGCTGCAAAAATTAGTTCAGATCTTTAGTATTAGATCAATGCAAACAATGTTATCTTCATGTGAACAAGCACTTATTTTCTATTCCTTCTTTTTCAAGGTAACACTGCACTAAGGAATGTGAGAATGGGTAGTAGTAAGTCTGCTAAAATCCATTTCCCTGAGACAAGATTCTCAGACATTTCTAGTGCACCACATTTTGAATGTCTTTCTTGTGCATTCTTCTGATCTCTACCTGCCTGAAACAGGGGGACATGCCTGTCACATGCTTGGTGTGCTCTGAGCTAAGCTTATACAGTCTAGTTATTATCATGGTGTCAATAAGGAAACCTATTGCCCATTGCTAAAGATGTTTCACTTATAAGAATTATTCTTTATCTCCAAAAATCATAGATGTCCAAAAGAGAGGGAAGGAGGAAATAAAAAGCACTATACACACACCACAGAGATCAGAGAGAACTACTATATTTCTGCCCTGTGTTTTAGTTGTCTTCAATAGAAAATGCATAAAAGCAGGCCTTAAGTCATCAGGATACAAAATCAGTGAGCCTGGATATAAAAATTGCAACTAAAGGATAATATACTATCCAGTACTAGAACACAGTGAAAGGAAGAAACACTGAACTATTTGTCAAAAAGCTTCATAGTTGCTTGTAATTTCTTTATAACCTTTTGTGCCACTGTTTAAAGGGACAAGTTTTCTTATGATCTTCGCCTAGTATCTCACTAACACAAGTACTGCTAGCTAAGTTAGGTTCCAAGATCAATAGCTTCACAGCTTCACATTCCTCATTTCAAATAAACAAAACGTCACAGCTGCCATCAATTAAGATAACATAAAATTTGTCATTGAGAGGTTAGTCTGCTATAATATCAAATGGTATTAAAAAAAAGAACTTTTTTTTTTCAATCCCAAATACATCAAATAGATACTTTTTGAAAGAGTACATTTCTTCTCTTTATTCTGACAGCTCGTCTTTGGATTTAAAATAATACAAAAATAAAGCTTTCTTGCAGTTCATAAATTCTCCCATCTCTGTTTGAAATTATCAAATCAAAAACCCTCAGGAAAACACATACCTAGAGATTTGTGTTTGCAGTTTTGGTAAATAGATCAAATGAGTCACTCTCTGTATGTTTCTTAAATCTTCTTTCCTACAGGAGAAGTCACAGCATTAATAGTACTCATTTTGCCATGAACTAAAAAAAAACATAGCACCTCTTTAAAGAACTCTGCAACCAACAGACCTTATATACTGAAAAACTCAACTAGTTTGAATTGGACCAGCTCGTGTTTGTTTTTTATTATTGGCTTATTGTATTTTTTTTCCTCAATGCTTTTAAATCATCATTGATTGAGGCTGTGAGAACTAGAAAGAGCTGATGAAACAAATTTAACATTCACCTGATAAAAATACAGATAAAATTACAATTGTTATTTACTCAGTGCTGGGTCTTGTTGAAGAAAAGGTCCTGCTTTTTCAGAAAATCAGTCTACTGTTAAAGCAATCATAATCCCAGAGGAACGTATGGTCCAAGGACATTATTCAATATGCTTTAGGTCATGCTGCAACTTCCTCTATTATTCATGCTTACTGCTGTGCTTGCTTAGGCTTGATTTGTGGCTATGCTCCAAGCCCAGTAAAAGTGTCCAGGAAATGAGTGCGAGAGGAGACAGTGCATGAAAGTATTAGGCAGAAGAGGAGAATCTGTAGCTGATACAAGGCATACTCAAGAAATAGAAATGCACTTTCAGCAGAAGAGTTCAATGAAAGTGGCGCCAGAGTGTGAACAGAGGCAGCCAGGAGAGTCTCCAAGAACGAGAGAAGCCAGACCATGAGGAGTCTTATTTCAGCAAAGGGACAAGGAAAGAAAAACCTGAAAATTCAGAAATGAAAGCAGTGACTTAACCCTCATTTGAAAGAATGACTGTATGATTTGCACTAGACCTCCTGAGCTGTCTATGTGCAAATTTAACACATCTAAGTTCTATCAAACCCTGTTCTTAACTTATTTTACTGCAAATATTTGTCTAGATTAGAGCAGATCAGCAGGTCTTTGAGACAATGAATACACTATGAATTTGAGCAGCAACTGGCAAAACAAGGTACTAGCCCTATACAAGATGTCAGTGATTGTGTCCTTCTCCATCGTCTTGACCCTACCACTATACACCTCTGCATATCAAAGCACATGTGGATACGACACATAGTCTCTGTTCCAAAAGTCAAGGCTTCTGTATTCCATTATTAACAAGAGTAACTGCAAGTTCCCCAAATGTGTTTCCCATCCAGACGGTAGCAGTGGATAGGGTTTTATTGTTTACTTCCTACTACGTGCAGCATACTCCTGATTCCTTTATTTTTCTTTTCTTCCACTGCAGTGCAGCAGATACTTAGTGATCTGGCCAAGATAAACACTGAAGAGTTTTAGCACTTAATTATCTCACTGAAGGACAGTATGAATTCCATCATAAAACCTCTCCTGCTACTCACTTGTCTCCATGAAAAAAAAAAAAAAATCTTTTAATCACCTAGACAGAGAGAAGCAAAGAGGAAAAGCTTTACTGAAAGCATCTAGATAACATCTATTATTCCGTGTGAATAAGACTTCTGAAATAGGTGCTAGATATTTATATCCAAAGTACTCATCTTAACAGAAAGTAGGTCATGGCTAATGTAACAGTGAATGCTTCCGAATAATCATTTTAAGAGGGTGTGAAAGTCTAAGAAATTAAAATATATCAATTCTGAGCAGTCATAAAAATCCACTTGTAACAAAATGTGTTCCAATAAGCATCTTATTCCCAATATTTTATTCAAAGATTAGTATACTCAATATCTACCATAATTTAGTTTTCTAAGAATAAAACAGAACTGCATGTAGAACGGTTTATGGGGGAGGAGGGTGTTTGTTTTTCCTGGATGTCAATAGGTAAGTATGCATCCTTTTCTTGTGAATAGACAGGAGAAGAGCTCTTTTTATTTCTACTTTCAAAAGCTTTTCCAAATCTACATTGTTTTCTGAAGGATTACAAGATAAATATGAACAGAAGTATTTTCAGAAATACTATTTTTGAAGAGAGGGGTTGCTAATTTAAAATCTGAGGGTACCACCTCACTGAACAAACTAAGCGAAAAGCCAAATAAACCTCTTACAAAAATGAATCAATCAAGTCTCTCTGATCTTTTCTTCTAAATTTTAACTAGTATCAGGTAACATTTGTAATAATGTTAAAGTAATAGTTTTGGTTTGATATTGAGCATTCCTGAAAATAAATTATCAAGATTCCCAGCTAATTATTTTTTAAAAAAATCTGCAAATAAGACAACTGTATTGTACATTTTTTCATTTAGATATTTCTATCCTGTTTCCATATGTTCAGGAAGATCGTATTAGCATAAACACGTACCAGTGAAAGAACTGACAGTTACGACTACTGAAGACAAACAAGTTGAGGCTTGCCCTATGTTCACAAAAACTCAAGATTGCATGAATACTGTGTTGAAACTGTATCTGCTATGTCTTATTAATAAGCACTTGTAGACTCTCCATTTTACAGCTTACACATAAAAATATCAAATTTACAAACCTTTAGAGGCCTTTACAAACTACACCCAACAAGTTTGACATCCCCTCTTTTCAGCCATGACTGATTCACAACTATCTTGTTGACAAGGCTATGATTCATTTCACACATCACTGTTTATTAAAGTAATATGAACCTGTGCTCTGGTTTTGTCTCACTTCAAAGCTCAACTACCAACAAATTCATGGTCAATTAGTTTAAATGGATGAATAACAGTTGGAAAACTATGCAGGTTTCTCACCTTTTCGTGTTTTGTGCTTACGTGAAATTAGAACCTCATAAATCAATTATGATATAGCAAAGTAGTTGTAGTTCTTAATTTCTTTAATTTAGTGTGAAAAAATATGTTATTTTCTTTTAACTTGGATGTGAAAAAATCTCTCAAATCATTAATTTCTTTCTGTAGGCTGGTAAATGCTGAAGAAACTCAAAAATAAATCTTTTAATTTCAAGATGGTACAAATTACTCCTTGGGACTTACAGAAGCAAAGAACTAAAGATTCTTTACTGCACAAAGCCTATACTCACAAGACTGATCCCTCACGCTCAGATTGTTGGCCTTTCCATCCATGGGTGTAGCCATTTTTCTAGTCAAAAATGTAAATGACATAAAGATTGAGAAAAAACTTTTAATTTCTTATTCCTTAAAGATGTATTCTTCTAAAATATTGACCAGAAAAATAGTCTTGTATGTCACTGATCTTCACACTTGTGTCTTCCGGCTTACTTCAATGTTTCATGTAGACAAAGTGTAATGTTTTTTTAGTATGCACAGGTAGAGATAACATTAATTTGCCTCATATTTCAGCACAAGTTTATTTCTGCAATTGGGAATGAGCGTACATACAAACAAATACTGTGCTCACAGGGGGCTTTAGCATCAGAAACATCTGTTGGATGTCAGCTACATATAAACACTGACCATTTAAGAGAATTTTAAGGCACAGAGGGCAACAGATGATCCAGGAAGTAAACAACCTGGCTAACAAAACAACCTAAGCAAAACTCATCCTTTCTTCTAAATTCAACAATTCACTTTCTCGAAGGAATATTTGGCCAGGATTAAATGGATATCTTTAAAAAGTACACCATTCTGTGAGCTTGCTTACATTGTGAGTCTTTAGCTAGCTCCTCCTGAAAAAATAGCAGTTCCTGGAATAAATTTCAGTGACGCTCCAGCTGAGGAGGTAGAAGGTCAAACAAGAGGGCTCCACCCTGACAACTTTATTTGAGGCAAAAATGTTAAGTGGGTTTTCTTCTCCTTTAAGCCTTGTCCTTCACCACCAACATTTTTTGTTGTTCTAAAATAAACCAGTCTTCAAGAAATCTTGTTTGTTCAAGATGGTTACATTCAGATATGGAAACTAGGCTTGGTTGTTGGGTTGCTGACACAGACTAATGCATACATAGAAACAAACAAATGAACAAACAACAGCAACAACAACAGCAACAACAAACATATCATTCAGGTTGAATGTCAATGTGCCAAAGTAGTTTTGACAAGGCTCCACAGAAGACAGTCTCCCTTCAGTAGTAACTATTCCATAATTCCTATTTGTTTCTACCTTTGTTTTAACAGACCAGGCACCTGAAAGGATTTCAATGTTCTCTGTAAATTCCCATTACCTATGCACAGAAATCATTACAATCCCAATTCCTCAAAGACTTTGTCCATTAATTTTTCAACTAATGCCTAGAACCAGACAGCAGAGACAAGCCAGCCCTTAAAAGGCTGTTGTTTTTTTTTTTACCGTATCATTATTTAAGAAGGAAGGAAGGAAGCAAGCAAGGAAGGAAGCAAGGAAGGAAGGAAGGAAGGGGAAAAAAAGGAAAGAATAGAGCAAAAATACCACCTCAGAAATTTTAACTGGAATTGTGTTCTGAATTAGTCCAAAAATAAATTGCTTGATATTATACCACAACAGAGCTTGGGCAATTTGAATATCTGCTGTTCAAGAGTCATTTCTCATATAATCATAGAACAGTTTGGGCTGGAAGGGACCTTAAGGATCATCTAACTCCAACTCCCCTGCCATGGGCAGGGACACCTCCCACCAGACCAGGTTGCCCAAAGCCCCATCCAACCTGGCCTCGAACACTTCCAGGGATGGGGCATCCACAGCTTCTCTGGGCAGCCTGTTCCAGTGCCTCACCACCCACATAGTAAAGAATTTCCTCGTAATAACTAAACTAAATCTACCCTCTTTTAAAACCATTACCCCTTGTCCTGTCACTACACTCCCTGATAAAGAGTCCCTCTCCTGCTTTCTTGGAGGCCCCCTTTAGGTACTGCAAGACCACTATGAGGTCTTCCTGGAGCCTTCTCTTCTCCAGGCTGAACAACCCCAACTCCCTCAGCCTCTCTTCATGAGGGAGGTGCTCCAGCCCTTTGATCATCCTCATGGCCCTCCTCTGGACTCGTTCTAATACGTCCATGTCCTTCTTGTGCTGGGGGCCCCAGAGCTGAACGCAGTACTCCAGGTGGGCTCTCACGAGGGTAAAGCGGAGGGGGAAAATTACCTTCCTTGACCTGCTGGCCACACTTCTTTTGATGCGGCCCAGGATATGGTTGGCTTTCTGGGCTGCAAGCACACAGATTTCCTATGATGAATGCAATATTCAAAGATATCCTGCTATATCATGTGATTTATTGAAGAAGAGAACCAACTGTCACCTTACAAGTTAAGTGATGTGGCTATACAGCTTGGACCCTAAGGGCAAACACTGCTATCCCATGAGTGTTTTCCTTGAGTCATGATGTACAGGATGCTAATTGAAGCTGAACCATTATTGAACTGAAATATGTTTATATAGTTCATGAACCAGACAGGGCTGTAGAAAAGAAAATCTCATTTTCCTGATATAGATATCATGGAAGCAACACTTCTTCCATGGAAAAACAATGTACTTTGGGAGCTACTGGAGTTTGTCTGAGTAAGGATTGCAGAGCTAGAATTAGACTGAGGTACAGTGCTAAGTAAACACATTTTTCTTTTTTTTTTAACAAGACAATTCAGAAGAGTCACAACAAGATTAGAGAAATGGAATACAGAGCCCTACTTCTTTCCACTGTCTTAGCTATGTGCTAAGGATTAGGTCTTCAGACAAATGTCTCTGTGATCATAGTCAATTATTACTACAAATTATGAATAGTCATTATTTTCATAGCACTTGCCCTGCTTATCAACAAAAGCTAAAAAAGCTTTGAAAAATGCATGGCTTTTAGGTTGCATGTAATTCAGAAACATAATGAGTAATAGCCATAAAATGTCTTCATAAAGAAAATCCAAAAGCCTGAAACAACAGTATAAGGGAACATTTGCACAATACCATAAGTTTCTGTGGGGAGGAAGTAAAGCTTCTTAAATGTTTTAGTGTGATTCCCTAAGGGAAATATCTCATACCTCTGTGATCTCCAGGATGTAGCACAAACAATGAGGAAAAAAAAAATTTAAAAGGCTGTTTTAGCAGTGCCAAAAAGCAGATGATGGGCATTTATATACCTAACTCAAATAGACTTTTAATCTTGTTTAAGGCATCTGGCAACTTAAATATGAATTTAAAGCTTAAATATAAACCTAAAAGATTTGATTCACTTTTGCGGGCTTTAGACCCCCCTCC
>VXAA01003841.1:106845-131338 GCA_013399115.1 Anseranas semipalmata | reverse complement strand
TTTTTTTTTTTTTGCTTTAAGAAAGCAACTGATGCACAAGAGCACTTGGCATAGGAGACACATAAGCCCTTGGAAATAAGCATGTAAAGTCTTGCATTGGCATAAGAGTAGGCACATTATTTTTTTTAATAGTTATGTAATTGAAACATTTATCCTTGTAAGCCATTCATGAATTGGGTTTGAAATGTTTGTAAAAAATGTAATGGGGGGTTGACTATCAGTTATTAGATATTTCATCATCCAGTTCAGTTGTCAGTGAAGTTAGGCTGTCCTTTCATGATTTTGCAAAGTTAATAACTGATATTTTAACTCTGGTGGTGCTGCAATATAAGGTGTACAAAATGTTTATGTTTAGCCCACTTAACAAACTTTCTTCATAATAAAGAGTGTTATGCATGTGTCTAATTTTTGCAGAGCAGTTATACGCTATTCTTCATCATAGCATCAGTGAGACTACTAAGATAGACTAATCTCAGTAAAAGATGGGAAATTCATAGTCATATCTGCACAAGAAATTAGAAGAAGAAGAAGAAAATTGAAGGATTTCCTTCATGCAAATGAGTTTTTTCCATATTCTGTAATAATAAAGAGTAATAGTGGAATGGTATCATTACAGAGTATCTTTACAGAATGATCCTGAGGAGTACAGGAGGTGCTGTGTCACAAAGTGCACCAGAGATTATGCTATTGATATACTCTTGTTGTTTCTGCAACCTTTTAAAAAGTGTGTAACGAGCTCTGATATAGTGGGGTTTTATAATTTCCACAACACAAAGAAGTGTGCTTCGCACTTTGGTGTCTCTCTTCACGGGCCCTAGAATGCAGGGCCAGCACAATGGCAGCCTGCTGAAGGAAAGCGGTGCCTTATGGGCAACACTTGCCAGGAGCTTTCTGACAAAACTAATTCTGTGAATGCATCTTAGGGATGCTGAACTTTCACCAAGGAATAGACACTGTTCTGATTTCCTGACTGGCACCTGAAGATTTCTGGCTTCCAGCAGGTCAAAGTTAGTGCAATCAATGGAAACATTTTTATTATTCTAGGTTTGCTTATGTGACTATGACTTTTTAAGAATTTAAGCTATATTCAAGATTTCTAAATCGACAGGCTTACAGTCACAAATATCAAAACACTGTACATGGGGAACACTTAGAATTGTCTATTTTAGGGCACTGCTATTGGCAGTTGATTGGGATTCTAATTTGTTTTCCTATTTTGTCTGTAAACACCAGTGGTTGAGGAGGCATATCACCTCATTTTAAGAACAATCATCCAATATCTGCATCTGAGAGATTCATTTAGACTGCTTTTATAGTCAGTGGGAGAAAAACAGTTACTTGTATAGTTCCATTAGTATCATCCTAAAACAAGTAACACAAGACAGATGAATTGTATGCCAAACATGCCTAACGCTCTCCAATGACCATACAAGAATCTAGGTGATAGATCCGTAATGTCATTGTGGACATTTAAAGAAAGATGAGTTAAATCTCCATTTTATGAGTCTGTTTTTCCAAGAAGAAGAAATCTTGTCTTTTTTTGTATAGGCCCACTTTCTTAAGCATGAATTACATAAGCTGTATGTGCAAACATAACTTTTTTAAGTATTTGTTTCTATAACTTGGGTCTAAATCTTTTTTTTCCCTGAAACCTCTTATTTAATGGAAAGTCTTTTTATTCAGTTTTTATTCTATTCAGTTCAGTCCTTGTTGGAAGTTTGGAACATCTCACAAATGGCAAGAAAGAAAGAAAGAAACACGCAAATTATTTCAAAGGGAACATAGAGCATGATTCCATGGAATCAAAGCATGCTTCATTTCTATGACAACAAAAATAAAAATCAACCAAGGGCATTCTAGACCCTCATCACATTCTACTCACAGCTGAGTTCAGCTGAGTTAAACTAAGTTTTTAGCTTAATTTTGTGAATTCTGGTTTCATCAGAGATTACATCCTGTTCCAGGAAGTTCTAATGTCAGACCTCCTCCAGTCTATCCTAGCTGGTCCACCATCTCACAGCAAAACAGTTGCAGAGCAAGCCATAACTGCAGCTGAAAAGATCAGAGAAGAGACGGCCAGCTGCCCATATAAATATGGAAGCAGAGTTGTCCCAGCCTAGCACAGTTACGAGCATAGCCCCTTATTCATGTTGCTACAGAGATGGAAATGAGCTTTCTGGACTTAGACAAAAATAAATAACGGAAAACAGCAAAGCATGAGGTGATTCAGAGGAAAGAAGAACTAAATATGATTCGGTTAAGTAGGATTCAAAATAAGAATAGGAAATAAAAAATGAGGTAGGATATATAAGAAGTGATTAATAAAACAAAGTAGCTGTTAGTATAAATGTGTAGAAGAACAAACTTCATGGTCAGCAGCTGTTAGGGAAATTAGACCAGGACAAAATGACAGTACGACCAGATGAACACTCTGGTCTCTGTAGTGACTTGCCTGCACAAATAACATCAAAGTTTTCACTTGTGGCCTTCCATCAATTTCCTGAAAGACTTTTCTTTGAAGACTATGTTTTTGGAAATGACATAGCATGTAACTCTAGTATTTTGCTGACACCAAGATGTCATTCTCAGAAATAACACCTTTTTAAGGTGCTGCTTCCAGAGTGAGGCAGTGACAAGGCACTCCTCCAGATTTCAAGAGTTAATACCCATGGGTTAAGAGAATGCTTAGCACATCGGCAGTGACATTAAAACATCTTAACACTATCCTCACTTAGTGCAGTTTTAGCAGAGTAACAAGTTACAAATAACTCTTGTACACATACACCATTAATTTAGAGATCAAGAATTACATGATATGAGTTTTGTGACCTCGATCCAATTGCCAGAAGCCAAGTGTCCACATCAGTAAAACCACAGCCTAATTAGCACACAGGCAGACAATGTCAACAGAGTTGCCAGGTACTGAATGGGCAAAAAGACAGACCTATTCCATCTCCCTTCAGAAACATGCCTGTGAACCAGGGGATAAGAAATTTTTACTGCCGTTCCTCATGGTCAATCTAGTTTTTGGACTAAGCAGAAGAATGAAGTCTTCGGGGATATATATCAAGCATTTTTCTGGGAAATGAGATCTTCACAAGTAATTAAGCGTATCACTTACTGAGTCCAATTTTAAATGGGGTTATTATCACAATAAGCAGAATAGTATATTTTTTGCTTCTGAATTCCCACATCACTTTCAGAAGGAGAGATGTGCTTCTTGCATTTTCATTTTGTTTTTCTTAATACAAATCTAATTATGCTCTATCTTTCATTCAACATTTTTCTTCAACATTTTATTCAACTTATATGTAGACTACCCCAACATAAATACAGTAGATGATGGCACTTAATGACACCTTTAGCCACAGTGTTTGCTTATGAAATCATAAACATTTCCTGGCACAAATTAGCAATAGCAGAAACCTTTTCAAGCACACATTTAACAATATCGAACAATTCAAACAAATGCATTAGGATGTAAAATCTTATCCATAAATGTACTTATTATTTGCTTCTTTACAGTACCCTGTACAAGGGTGTTTAAGAGGAATTATCAGATGTTAAATACTCAAAATTGTTTGGACCATAAGATTCTGTGAGCAGGCAAACAAAGACTAGTTCTACTTTACCAAACAGTAACAGAAGAGCAATATATCAGGGCCCTGAGTAGTACTAAGCATGAACTGCCTCACCTGAAGCCTCCATCCACACCAGTAAACCTAGGAGCAATATTTAATATTTAACGGAGGGTCCTCAGTTTCTTGCTAAGCTGTGCTAAAGGAGTGCTAGTGTCCAGCTCAAGTCACACCTGTGACCAGGCCTGGTCACTGAGCCCCTCAACCTGTGGACTGGCTCCCTGCATTGACCTTGGCCCTGCCTTGTTACTGTGCATCCTTCTGTCCATCACTGAACCCAGACCTAAGCCTGACCTGCAGATTGACTTAGTGGCTTGACCTCAGACCTGCCTCATCACCATGATACTGCCTTCTGATCTGGACTTTGGCTGGATCTGGCCACCAGCCCCATGTTTGCTCTGCTCCCTTGCTCAGGTACTGTGGAATGGGCCCTGGCTTGTGAAACCTTTGCTCTGCCAGCCTGGGGATCCCCCTCTTGCATCTTGAACCTATGAGACCCAGGCAGCCTTTGGCCTTTGTTACATCCTGACATGAGGACTGAACCTGTGTAATTAGACAGCTGGTGCTGAAGTCCTGACAACTACTCCATGCATTGGAGGGGGGTGGGAGGTGGGGAATCATGCTGTTTCTTCTGTACAGGTGACAGTACCATGTGACTACCCCATACATACCTCCCTTAAAAAAACTATATGCACAGTCCCAGGCACTATTTTCTACTCCTGGTCCTGTACCTGGCTTGTTTCTACTTCAGCTTTCTCAACAGTGATACCAGAGAGCCACTTCCCAGAACCTCTTTTTCCTGTTCCTGTTCCAGTGTCAGAAAGTGGTTATATGTGCAGCTAATAAGCAAGATGATTGAGCCTACAGCTACATCCCACAGCCCAGGAGGAGAAAATTTCTCATTGGTCCTATCGGCTATTACCCTGTCTGAGAGGCATCAAGAGGACTGGCATTTCCCTAGTTAGTGCCATCATGATTGCTTTATTCCCAGTTGCTGAGGGGCAGGACATTGCAGATTTCTGGTAATGGGGAGGGCAGAGCTGACCCTGGCCCGTAAGGTGACTGGCAGTGGGTTGTGGAGTCAGGGTAAAGTCTGAGCTGTGAGCTGGTACCATCATTTTGCTATGGCTGAGCAAGATTTCAGAAGCCTGCACCTGTGTTCATGAAAGTGATCCATGATCCAGCAAAACTGCAGAGCTGTTGAATAGAAGCCTAATATGTTCTTATTGACAGTAGCAAGTTGCACTCATTTATGACTTGTTCAGTCACTAGGACTGACCTATTTATTTACATAGTGCAAAGGAGTCCCTTATGTATCCAGTTGTTCTACAGACAATATCTCCTGCAATTTGTGGCCCCAGAAGAATTTTATTTAAAGATATAGGAGATCATTGCCCCTTTGCAGACATTAGAGCAATGCCTTCATTCTATCTGAAACTCTAACCACTCTCACCCACCCTGCAAAAATATTTATAAAAATCAGTACATTTACTCTGTTTGATATAACAGGTAGAGAGACTGAAGGCTACAGATGTTGGCTGTGGCAGGAAGCAGATGAAACCCAGTGATTAACATGTTCCCTTGCAGAGGTGATTTCCCTTGTACAAAGATTCTGGGTTTGACAGACGACAGTATGGATGCATAGACAAACTAGATTGGCAAGAAAATGGTTTGATTTTTGCTTCTCTTCAGATGTGATTTCTTGAGCTACATTCGCCTGTCAGTAATGTGAAGAGCAGACTTTGGTCCAATGCAGACGAAAGATACAGGAGAGAATAAATACACTATCAGGTGAATTTGCTAATAATTGTCTGTTTTAATTATGTGGAAACAGAAAGCAGAGATATGATTTGAAGTATCATGGGGAACAATGAAAATGTTTAGGTCTTTATGAGTCAGATTTCAGAACCTTTTCTCTGAAGCAGAGATGAGTAAGGTGGAGAATACTATTGAAAGCTTTTCAGGACATAGATTATATGTGAACTGAGGTTGTGAATGTACTCACCTGAAAATTGTTCAAAGTCGTATGTACCAGGAAGGTGTAAAGGTGACAATATTTCTATCTGTAGATCATGGATCTTTCTTATTGTATAGTGACCGCAGTGCTGACCTGCCAGAATTCTTTCTCCTGCTGGAGGCTATTAAAACTCCATGATAGATTAGTCATAAACTTTAAGAGAGCAGAGGTGGGGATCATGCCCATGCTGATAAATTAAGTGTGGGTTTGTGATCTACACTGTTTCCTCAGTGGATGATTGAACACAGAATCAAAGAAGAGATTAAAGTTAGTGTTTTACCCTCTGAGAGAAACTGCTCCTTCATTTTTTTCTTTTATTTTCACAATATTCTGTTCATCATTGCTGTTTTGCAAAATTCAGTCATGGGTGAACATTTTGAACTATGTTGCATTAATTAAATTTCAACTTCTGAAGTATTAACTAACCAAGCACCTTTTGTGAGTCACTGATTCTTAACTGAAGGCTAACTTGATTTTCAGCATCACATTTGTATCTAACTGTAGTTCTTTGGCAATGCATGAGAAGCACACTTGCAGAATAAAACATACAAAAATGTCATTTAAAATTAACTCCTGGCAGGTTTTAGTGCAACACTTAATTTTTTAAATAATGTGATAGGAGTCTTGTCAAAAGGCAGGCCAATAAAGCATTTCCTTTCATTCATCGAATCATAGAATGGCTTGGGTTGGAAGGGACCTTAAAGATCATCTGGTTCCAACCCCCAGGCAAGGACACCTTCCACTAGATCAGGTTGGACAGGGTCCCATCCAACCTGGCCTTGAACACCTCCAGGGATGGGGCATCCACAACTTCCCTGGNCTCTCAGCCTTTCTTCACAGGAGAGGTGCTCCAGCCCTCTGATCATCTTTGTGGCCCTTCTCTAGACCCATTGTAACAGGTCCACATCTTTCTTGTGCTGGGGGCCCCAGACCTGGACACAGCACTCCAGGTGGGGCCTCACAAGGGCAGAGCAGAGGGGGACAATCACCTCCCTCAACCTCCTGGCCACGCCTCTGTTGATGCAGCCCAGGACACAGTTGGCCTTCTGGGCTGCCAGAGCACACTGCTGGCTCAAGTCGAGCTTTTCGTCCACCAGAACCCCCAAGTCCTTCTCTGCTCCATGAGCTGCTCTCAGTGAGTTCTTCTCCCAGTCTGTACTCATGCCTGGGATTGCCCTGACCCAGGTGCAGCACCTTGCACTTGGACTTGTTGAGCCTCATTCAGTTCACATGGACCCAGTTCTCAAGCTTCTCCAGGTAATTTGTTAGGGCTTATGCAAACAGCTCTATTAACGGATGAACTGTCTCCAGAAAAAGGTGGGATTAAAACAACCTAATCTTGCAGAGAAATATATTTGGCATGTGTGAGGATGACACAGAGTGAAAAGCTTTCAGAAGAACTATTATACTGTGTCAAATAAAGTTGATTAGTTGATCAATATTCATAGACATTTTGAATTAATTTGAATAAACAGAATTTAGACATATTTTTCTTAAATAAAAATCATCAGGGCCATTATATGAATTACTATACTTATTTGGAGACCTTTTAAAATGTGTATCTTTGACCTATAGACATGAATGAGTTCACTACAGATAACACTACTGTTGGGCATCTATCCGAGCACATTAAATCAGAAATTATTTGTTCGAGATTCCCCCTAGATTTCCTCAAGTCAGGTCCACAGTGGCCCAACCCTCCTTCCACTGGGTAAGCTTGAAACATGACCAGGGTAGCATTCACAGACCACTGTTGCCACTGACCTTCCTTTACCAACGCTTCAAGCACTCTTGTAGACGTGCAGTTTCAGCAGAGAGGTAACTCCTTCTGGTTCCTTGTATTATAAAAGATTGAACCTTCAACAAAGATTCAGGTAAGGGTTCAGTTTCAAACTTTGCCACAGTTTTCAAGCTGAATTTGAGCAGGTCACTCCTTCACTCTATTTCAATTTTCCTATCTGAAAACGGGAGGAGAAAAAAAGATTTGACACTTTATGCAGTCCTTTAAAATGTATAAATGCTGAATCTCTGAAAACTAGATATTACCTACTTCTGTCTCTTTGTAATTATTCTGCTGAAAAATGACTCAGTAAAACACTTGGTTCAGAATACACATAACATCTATAATCTCTCTAAGTTTGTATTCAAGAATGGGGAGTTGTTTGTTTGGGTTGTTTTTAAGATGAAATTAAAGAAAAAATACGAATACATTGACTTTTCTTGAAGAAACAGAGCCTGGCATTTCTACCAGAATAAATTCAGTATTCTAACATAGCTGCTGGTGATGAGCCAGGGTCTGTTGTTTACAAATGATTTCTGCACAGTATGTCACTGAAGGGTTCAAGCAAAGTGACTCTGCTGTGAAAGTACCTTTCTTGAGAATTGCTTGAACAACCGATGTCCACAGTTCTACATATAAGCAAGTATTTTTATGTTGTCTTTCAGAAATTGTGCATATTTAAAAAATATTTATGCAAACATAACTTAAAATATCATAGATTTCTTGGTCATTGCAAAAGCTTTATATCTGTTTATAGGTTTACAATGACAAAATGACTTAAAAGTTACCAAGAAGTGTATTGTCTCATTGGTCTGAGTTTGTATCCTGCTACTTTTTCCTGCAGTTTGCTAACTTTTTAAGAAATATTCATGAATTTTCACTTAAGCATTTAACACATAACCTCTTATTTTTAAATAGTTCTACTGACAGTTAGTTTGTTTCTTAAGCCAGATATTGCAAAACTGCCCCACCCAAGCCAAATATTGCAAAACTACCCCACCCAAAGCCTACTGAAGGCAATTGGCAATGTAATGCTACTACTGTAATACTAATGTTGATGCTAAAATCAAGCTTAAATTTGTGGTGTTAGATATTTTATCATTTTAAAAACAGATACATTACATAAAACAACCATGTTTCTTCTTTTGAAATTTGCATTGTAGTGAATTTACTATCAGGAAAAAAAAAATAGCACATAGAAAAAAGCATTATGTTTGTGTTGTGGTTTAACCCGGCAGGCAGCTAAGCACCACACAGCTATTCGCTCACCCCCCCTCATTGGGATGGGGGACAGAATTGGAAGGGAAAAAAAAAAGTAAAAATTCGTGGGTTGAGAAAGACAGTTTAATAGGATAGAAACAGAAGGGAAAATAACAATAATTATAATAATTATTTTTTATATATAATATTGATATAGATATAGGCATAGACATAGGTATAGATATAGATATATGAAACAAGTGATGCACAATGCAATTGCTCACCACCCACCGATCAATGCCCAGCCAGTTGCCGAGCAGCAGTACCCCCCCGGCCAACCCTCCCAGTTTTATTGTTCAAGCATGATGCCATATGGTACAGGACATCCCTTTGGATGTCCTGGCTGTGTCCCCTCCCAGCTCCTGGTGCACCCCCAGCCTCCTCGCTGGCAGGGCAGCACGAGGAGCTGTGTAAGCTCTGTGTAATCACTGCTCTGCCACAACTACATCGGTGTGTTATCAGCATTGTTCTCATTCTAAATCCAAAACACAGCACCATACCAGCCACTACGAAGAAAATTAACTCTATCTCAGCTGAAGCCAGGACAGTTTGCCATTCGTTTATTTCAAGGGATGCTGTTCAATTTGCGTATAAATCTATCCACATGATATCAGAATTTATTTTCATTCACCTGAGGTTTTGAAATGAGGTGCAGTAGAACCAAATTAATTTCATCATTTTACCAAACTGGCTGGCTTCAATAATTGTTACTCCTTTCTCAGGAAAAAAAAAAAAAAGTTGAAAGTCATAATTATACTTCGTATATAAAGAAGAATTGAATTCACCTTGAATAAACATCAGATGATATTTGAAGCATTTCCATGTATGCTGAAGCTCATCAGCTAAATGTCATGGGTTTGAACATTAAATATACATTAACAGATATGTTATGTGCATATATACATTTAATATATACTAAACCCAATTGTCTGTTCTCATAATCAAAGTTCTCTGACATATTGTAGTGCCTAATGCCATGGGTTTATGTGCTTAAGAATGAATCAGAATATGATCTGAGGAGATAAGTCACGTAACTGAGAAGTGTCCAAATTTGACAGTATACAAGAAGGAGGTTATAAAGGCAGGAAATAGGTGTATAATTAATAATTAATCAAACTGATAACATGAAGGGAAAAGAAGCATACCTTGATTAATCAACTTCTCATCTCAGCCAGTTGCTAAAAATACAAGAAACAACAGACTACACGCAATGCTACTGTGAATTTGTAGCTAAAGGAAGGACTCTGACATACTTTTGACTACATACTTTGCTTACTTGTTATTTTTACACAACAGATAGTTTATGTGCAGTTCAAGTAACTGCACATAAAAGAAATCTAGCTAGCTACCTCATTAGTCGTACTGTTTAGAGACAAAGACTTACAGAATTTTCTTTTCTAAATCAAATTGAAACTGCTGAGAGGAAAAAAAAGAAAAAGAAAAAAAAGAAAAGTATTATATTGGGTCCTCTTAGCCATTGTGAAAAAAAAAAGAACAATCACTTTAGATGCATGAAAAAAGATGTTGCAACTTCAATCTTATTTTTTTCTGTTTGCTGTGAAATTAAAAAGAAAACGTATTATTAAAAAGAAAACGTATTATTTCAGAAACAAGCATTTTTGTTTTAAAGGCATCAAAATTGAACATTTTAGTAATTTCAAAGATCTCTTTCTTATTTGAAAATCCAGCTGTAAAAGCTGGCAAAATCAACTAATCTCATAAATGGTTTGAATATTTCTGTTAAAAGAGAAACACAAATGGAAACAACTTTCACCATAACTGCTATTATCTCTGTTCTTCCTCACACACAAAACCCATCCTTGATGAGTGAAGCCTTCATTCAACTTTTATGTTGTTTCTGAAATTAATCTCTAGTATTTCAGTATCCACTACCAGGGCAGGCTTCCACATGGACATCTTATGAATTTCTGTGAGACCCACTCCCCACCCACTAGTGTTGGAGTCTTGCTGAACTGAGTGTATTGCAGATTAAATTCTTAGACTGTATTAGTTAGATACACAGAGGAAATTAAGTGTTCCTTTAAGATCCTTGGTTATGTTTGTTCTTGGCTTTTTTTTGTACTTTTGTCTAATGATTGCTTAAAGTGATCCACACAAACAGCTTTGGTGTAGGAAATAAAAGCTTGAGCTCCCCACTTCCAAGCTCAGACAAAATGCACTTGTTCTAGAGTTGCTCTTTTTTACCAATTCTGCCTGGCCCTATTTATCTTTCTTACTTTTTCCCCTTTCCAAAGCATGGGTTTCAATGGGAATTATAAAAAATTTAGCTGTTTAGGAAAGAAAATGCATCCTTTTCATCTGTATTAGGATCATACAAATTTGTAGATGACAAATATCGAGTTAAGGTATTTTTACAGTGGAATACTAGCTAGTTCTGAATTCATATAAGCTATTTTTCTTCCCAAATTATTTAATGTTTCCTTTCAAGAAGGTTGCACAGTAATTTGTAGGAGCTGTAGCTAAGCTTCAAATTTTGTCAGTGGGTCAATAGAGTTGTAGTTGCATAATTTTTATTGTGTTGCTTTTCCTTTTCAAAGGTTTTACTACCACAGCATGCATTTCCTGCTAAAATAAAAAATTTAAGTTACAGTTTTCAGATAACTTCAGTTGTAGGTTGTGTTTCAAATATCAAAATGTAATATCATTCCACTCTATGATGCAATATCTGCAAGATCAATGATATGATGATCATAATTGATGTGATACAATGACTTACCACGGTGAGTCACTGGCATTAGTAAAGATGAAGACAGACTCAATTCACTGACAGCATGCATACTCACTCTGCAGAATAGATATTTTGAAAATTTAAGTAAAAATAATGACAGAATTAGAAACTTTCAAGAGAATGATAAATAAAGACCACAAGTAAAAAAGGAAAAGTAATTCAGATTTTCAAGATTGCTTAGCCACCCACACACCCAGGTTAAAAATATTGCCTTTAATTGCTCTAATAATGAAGAGTTCTTAGAATATCATGTACTGTTATATAATCAGCATATGCTACCAAATCTACCAGTGGGTCAGCACCCCACATTAAATTGGTGTTAGCGGAATTTAACGGTACTTAAACAGTACTGCTCAGAAGTTCAATATCATAAAAAGAGAAGGTAAGAATTATCAAGGTATTTTTACTTCAAGTTGTAATTACTGATATATATATATGTATGTATATATGTATTTATTTATTTATTTATTGCCAAACCCAGAACTACTTCACAGAAAAATAAATTTTCTGGTAAGCTATTAATTAAAAACATTTAGAAGCTGTGAAATAATTTGAAATATTTCACTATATTCAAAGTCAGTATTTCTGCATGTATTTTTTAAATTTTAAATGAGCAAACGGCTGTGTGGTGCTGAGCTGCCTGCTGGGTTAAACCACAACATTCTCCTGTATTCCCCTATGAATGAGTACATATACACCCCTATATTTAAATAGATTTTTATACATCTTCTGAAAAAGACGTTTATTTCATAAATAAATTCACTTACATGGTATGACCTTAACATTTTGTATTACTTCTATGTACTTGTAGGTGGTTTAATTATAAATGAGAAACAACATTCTCAAGGGATTATCACTATAATTCCCTAATAATATTGCTCTGTAATTTCCAACTGATAAATCACATTAATACTTCAAAGGAAGCATTGATTAGAGAAAGACTACATGTGTTCCTTTTTGGTGATGTGCTGAATCTCTATATGAGAGCCAAAGCCACACCGGTGCAACATATCATCATGGTGATATTTTCCTGCAGCAGGCCAATTGTGTTCTATATTGATTCTAAAACAGGTTTCTAGCATCCTAGTCTTGAAGGCAAGTCATACTCAGTTTTTAAATTCTCTTTAAATGAGCAACTTTTTCTAAAGAAAGGAGAATAAAGCTGATACCACCATCACCACCCATATAGTATGGTTGGTTCTTAACAGTAGTTGTCTCAAGTCACCCAAATGGCATAAAAGCTGCCACACAAGATGATCTGTATAGTCAATAACATTAATTTATAAGTACTAAAACTGTAATATATAAATATTCTTTGTCTCAATCACTGTTTTAGGTAACTCTTCCCTTCTGCTGCCATGCTTCTAAATACACTGCTTATTCCTATGCATTCTTTCCTCTGAAATACAAGGGAGAAAGAAAAGAAAAATAAGTTATGGTATGGCAAGTAGGGAATGGTATCCCCAGAAATAGGGATGGCAGATATAATGTCCCGTTCCAGTACATGGGAAGATGGTGCATGTAAAACCATACAAAATGGCTGTAGTGTGTAATAGACATTTGCAAATGTTTTCAACATACAGGTCAAAGCATCTGACTGACCTGTAGGTAAAGTCTGTTACAGTCTCAGTATATGACACTGGCATGTGTAGGTAGAATTATTTTTTCATTTTAGTAGTAAGCTTTCCCACCATAAGCTGTGAAGACATACAAGTTATGTGTACACATCAGGCCACACTTTATAACATGAGTAAGAGCATATAAATATGCTACTAATTTTTATAAAAATATGATACATAAGAGTACGTGCATTCTTGAATTCATCTTAGTTCAACTTCAGTGTTCTGCAAATTATGGTGTTCTTATTTTAGATATGCATATATATAGTATATGCATGTGTTTGTATACATTTATTTACAGTAAATTACTCTCCACAAGTATTTCACAGGTTTGATAGGTAGAATATTGAAATAATTATTCTAATGTTTCTAAATTTATGGAACATGATCTTGTACTTTTGCTTAGTCATCTAATCAGATTATTCTAATTTGGATTTAACTACAAAAGTATTTTCTTAATTTGAAAGAAAAAGTAACAACCAGATGAAATAAAATCAGTGTGGAGTCCAAAATTACTTTGAGGAAAAATAAAGGAAAAATAAATAGCACACTGACTCTATTTTATTATTCTATTTTATTTGTAACCACTGGCTGAAAACAATAGATCAGTTTAAGAATAAATTATAAGAGATTTTAACTATCCTCCTTTGTTTTTGATTGCATTGGTTTTTGTTTGTTTGTTGGTTGGTTTTGTTTTGTTTTGTTTTTTCTAAATATTAAATCAGAAGTGATGCATCTTTTAGATGATCAGAGGGCTGGAGCACCTCTCCTATGAAGACAGGCTGAGGGAGTTGGGGTTATTTAGCCTAGAAAAGAGAAGTCTCCAGGGAGATTTTATAGCAGCCTTCCAGTACTTAAAGGGGTCCTACAGGAGAGATGAGAAGGGATTCTTTATCATGGAGACAGGACAAGGTCTTAAACTAAAAGAGGGTAGATTTAGATTAGACATAAGGAAGAAATTATTTGCTGTTGAGAGTGGTGAGGCACTGGAACAGGTTGCCCAGAGAAGTTGTGGGTGCCCCATCCCTGGAAGTGTTCAAGGCCAAGTTGGATGGGGCCCTGGGCAACCTGGTCTGGAACTTTCTGGAAAAAAAAAAAAAAAAATGGTCTGGAATATCTGGAAAGATGGTGGCATCTCTGGGGTTGGAACTGGATGATCTTTAAGGTTCCTTCAAATCCAAACCATTCTATGATTCTATGATATTAGCAATTTTTCATTGACCCTGTGGGCCTATTAATGTCATTCTTTACATCCCCAGCAGCATTATTTACTTGACAATGTTTAATTACTTGGGAAGTGATTTGGCCAATTTCGGACTTGTACTGCAATCAATTAAAAGAGCAAGGATGCTACTGCTCCTACAGACCTAAATTGAATTAAAAAAAAAAAAAAAAAAAAAAAAAGAATTCTGTTCATTTACCCAGTCATGCTACATTTTATTACACTATAGAAAGTATGTGAATTGCTTAGGACATGAAACAGGAGATGGTAGCCTCCCACAGTACTGGTCATGCCGCTCTCCTTGAAACAGTAATAGCTGGAGAACCTCCTTTTCCCTCCATGCTGCAATTGCTGTCTTTGTTCATGACATGCAGAACCCGGTGCAGCTTATTCTTCCTATGCTTCCTTATTCCATCTGAGGTCCTGACTTAGAATCATAGAATATCCTGAGTTGGGTCCGGTCAGCATATCAGGCCCTCTGTTCCCCTCAGAAGGGAGTCATCTATGGCAACAAACCTTCTTTTTTTCTTGATGGAGGTTGTTGTGATACAGGGGGTAGGCTGATTTGCCCTAGACATCCCCTCCAACCTGGACGGACCTTCATCCACATCATCATTTGGCTGCCCATAAAGTTCCAGAACCTCATACTTGTTGTGTAAGGGCACCCAGGAAGGCAAGGTAGGCAGGGAGGGGGTTTGCCTGACACCCCAAGCAGAAACCTGCTTCCATTCCCCCTGTCTCTTAGGTCCCCACCTGCTGCCTGGTGGCAAGAGGGTAGGGGATCCTTTGTTTCATGTGATGTGGCTGGCTGATGCGCCTGTCTCAGGGATGGCAGAGTGTGATTCCACCAATGTCCTTCTCCGACTCCCTGATGCTCCTCAGCCTGCCCACCTCCTCCCAAAGCTCTGCCACCAGGCCGAGCAGTTCTTCAGCCTGGGCGCGCCTCCCACGGATGTACTGACTGCTTCTGTCAGATGCTGACAGAATTCTCAGGCACACCCTGCAGCCCGAGACCTGCATGGCCGCACGTTCCCTTTGGACCTCTGCCTGCATAGCCGCATCACTTCCTGTGGCAGGAGAGGCCCAGGGGACACAGAGGACATGGCTTTCTGCCAGGTGGACACCAGGGTGGAGCTCCTCGCTCGTGCTCCCCAGGGCTGCCTTTGTACATATGGGGGTGGAAGCCACTGCTCCTGGCCCTGCCCAAATCTCGTCGGCCGCTCTCACGAGGGCAGATGGGTGCTGGCGGCTGCCTCTGCTCCCTGGGGTTGCCGCGGTGCAGGAACCCCCCTGTGCACCGCGATCCCCTGCTCTGCTGCAGAATGTGCCTGCCCCACAGCCGATCGCCTCAGCGATGGTAGATTTATGGGTATGTACCATAGCTTGACACCTGAAAGAGTTAAATGCCTATTTAACGTTTAGTACACGGATTCACTCTCCTGGTTATGAATGAGACAACCCAAATTTCAATTTCTTTCTTTTGTTTGAGAGTCTGTAAAGTCTTTCTAATTAACAACCAACTTATATCCAATGGGCTTCTAATGCCTATTGCTATACTACTTCTTATGCTCAGAAGTTTTTGAGTTTTTGTTTTCCTGCTTTGAAATATGTATGTCCTGAATATTTTATGGAGTAGAAAAAGCAATAGTAATTGAAAGTGACAGTATCAAGGGTACAAGTCATCCTCCTTGTCCTGATAATTACTGGTCCATAAACTGTGGATAAACCAAGATGTGTTGAAGGCATTGAATATTCTGCCAACTGAAAAGGAAAGCAACTTAGTTGCTCTCAGCTCATTATATTCTGGCAAATCATTGCCCACTTCACAGGCTCTGACAATAGTTACAGGGGCCAAAAATGTTATCATTAAGTGAGAAAAAGAGTGTAAAGTCACTCTGTCATCTTCTTTTAAGTCTTATGAATCATCTGTGAAATCACAGATTTTTATGAACTCTCAGCTGAGATGAAATGTCTTACCCAAGTCTGAAATCTATTAGCATTAACTTGATGAAAATCCAAAGCGAACAGAAAGAAGGAAAGGAAGGGAAGGAAGGGAAGGAAGGAAGGAAGGAAGGAAGGAAGGAAGGAAGGAAGGAAGGAAGAAAGGAAGGAAGGAAGAAAGGAAGGAAGGAATGGCAGCAAGCATCTCGACCTGTGCATCAGATCCGTTCATGTTAACTTTGGCCTGATCCTTCAGTGTGAGCATCTCACTGAAATAAGGGTGCCAATTTCCATGAGATTATTTCATTGACACAACTTACCCTGTGGATGCAATCTGTTGTTTTGGTTTGGTTTGGTTTGGTTTGGTTTTTTTTTTTTAATCAGATAAATGTATTGAGAATAAGTAGATATCCGGATCAGATTTTTAGATGGTGCAAACAGATGATCACATTATAACTGCTTTAGATGGGAACTATCTTTCCTTGTATAACACACAGAATCTGGTTTTAGTGACCAATGAAGTGAATATATCATTCTGATCTTTTTATACTTTTTCTACCTTACATCCTCTTTTACTCCTGAGAATATGCCTTGAAAAGTGGTACCAATTTTTACTAGGAATAATGTAATGAAATGACATGCACCAGTTTATAATGGTATGTGCTGAATGATCAGGGATACAGCTAAAAGTGCCACTTCAGAAAATCATAAACACCTTCCTCACCTGAGTTTTCATGCAAATGTTTAAAAAAAAAGTATTTCCAAAACCTATCATTTCTGTTTTAAAGGTCTTAAACAAACCTTATCACTGCATCTGAAGCTATGTTTAGAAGTCATATATTCCAAGCAGTTATCTCCAAGGTTTTGTTATTGCTATTAAAGATATCCAGCCCTCTGTCATGTAAATGTTCTGAGGTTACAATGATTAAAAATTTATATACTTTCATTTATACTCAGAGATGTTAGAAATCTTCCTCACTTTTTTTGTCAGGGAGAAATTCTTCTATACTCTTTGCAGACAATTAATGGTTAATTTTAACTGGCCCTTTCAAGGTTGGAAGGAATTTTCTGATGGTGGCAGGTGACTGAAACTGTGACTGCAGCAGTGCAGTGTAGGAGAAAAGAGATAATGCCCTATCAAATCACTTTTGGTGTTGGAGATTATAGGAACACCCAGGGCTGAACTTCCATTCAGCAGAAGTTATCCAAGAAAAAAGGATATAATGAGAGACTTCATCTTAGAGCACTATTCTTCTCAGCAAATAAAAGACTGAAATTTATCTAACAGACTGCTGCTTATTTCCTGGGAGATGTTTGAATTGACTTTAGAGATAAATGACTTGTTATTACGCCAGCAGAAGAGAACACAGAAAACATTGAAACTAAGCTAGAATGAGAGTTAAAGGAGAAGCATGTTAAAGGAAAACATAAACTATATGTTTTCTTTGTCTGCCTCAATAGAAAGCAATTGTCGTGGTCCGTCTGTCCATAACCCCCTCCCCCCAGTCTTTGCATTTTATTAAAATAAACTCATTTTATTTTACTTAAAAGTTCACTAAGGTTTTAAGTCAATCAGTAAGGAGTCCAAAGCAGAAAGCAGAGAGTGGATTCTCACCTGCAGCAATCTGCATCTCAGGAGTAAGTCTTCTGTAAGTCTCTTGGTCTCCATCCATTAGGATAGAAGGATGTGACTGATTGGTCTGACAGCACAAGGTGCTGAACAAAGAGGTGTGTCCCTCTGGCAAGTGTAAAATGGAGTCGTTTTGAAACTGCATGAATCATCTGTATGTGCATCACCTCTACATTACCAGGAAGGAATATCACCAAGATAGCAGCAATAAAAGTAAACTTCTCTGAAACCTGGGAATTAAGGATAGATATAGAGCAAATTGTATAACATTTACACAAACCATTCCAACAATGCAAAAAAGTAAATAATAGAAATGTAAATAATAACAACAGCCAATGGTCCTGTAGGCAAGGAGGTTTTTTTTTTCAGTTTTGGTCTAAGTCCAGTCTCTCATATTCTACCACGGTAACCCAAAGGCTCACACGACCACCAGAAATCTGTTTGCAGAGAGTGTTGATTAATTTCCCCAGGATGCTGGAAATCAGCTGACCTGCTGTAAGGAATCAGTGACCCAGCTGCCAGTGGCAGTGTGACTTAGTAATGGGACTCATGACATGAGTCCCAGTTGGGATAAACATGGGATAAACCTCTCTCACAACAGATCACAATAAAGTTGCATGATAGCTATACTGAAGTGAATGTACTACATGCAGTCCCCTGAACCTAAGAAAGCTGGGACACAAAGTGGTTAGTGTGGGTTTTCTTCCAGTCTTCTCTCACAAGTTCACCACCAATGCACCATGGAGTGAATTGTAGCAAACCTGCTGATTTGCAAAAGAAATCCATCTGTGGCAACCCACTCCTGCTTTGTCTGCTGGGACTCCCTGCTGGGTTTGGATGCCCATTGGGTCCCGTTGGTCCCTACCCAACTGAGCTTACCCTGCCAAGTCTATATGCCTTCTTCCTCCTTTAACCCAACAGGAACTTCGCTGCAGTGTGACAGCTTAACTTGCTGGGAAGGGATGGTGAGAGGGAAAAAAGTGAGCAATGGACCCTGAACATGAGATATGAAATACAGACATCTAAATCAAGAGTTAGCTGTTGAGAGGGTGTCACTATAAAGTTCAATATAGCCACCTGAAAGAACCTGAAAGTTCCTAACAGGGCAAGTAGACCAGCAGAGGACTGGACTAAATACTCCAGGAAATTTCTTCCACTCGTTGTCATGAAAAAGAGGTAACGTCACTTTAACATTTCTGCATGTAACTGCATTTTGGAGGGGTGGTGGTAAATTTTTATTTCTCCTAGACTTTTGTTACAGGTTTCATTTTGGAGGGGATTACAATCCCCTCATGATTAACATTTTTATTAGAACTACTATTTAAATAAATTGAATGTTGTACGTAGCATTCTTAAATATATTTGCATATCATCTGTTGAAGTAAATTAGATAAATACTTCAGAGTGTCATAAAAAGAGCAGGTTTTCAGTTAAGGAGAAGTAATCTAGGAATTTTCTATTATTATTATTATTATTATTATTATTACATTCTTACTCTGTCCAAGAGACTGTTTAGCAAAAGTAAAAGCTCAGACAGACACATTATTAGTCTCTGCCTGTTACCACATAGAGATGTACTGAGCTATACTATCATAATTCATAGAAATAACTGTTCAGGAAGAATGTTGATACCTTGTTATTTCTGCTTCCATTGTTTTATTTGCTTTACACTGCTTAATAATCCTTGTCATGTTATTTTTCATTATTTATAAATGTGATAGCGCAAGCAACATATTATATTCTATGGGACCCAGCTATCACATGGAACAGTAAGCCAGAGGGGGGAAAAAATAAATCATGCACATCTACAAAACCAGAAACTGTAGCAAATTTGGACTGCTTATGTTTCATTCTTGTCTCTCAGTTCTATTTTTAACTGAAGGATACATTCATGCCATCCCACTTTCTTTCCTTGTTTCATCAGTTATTTTTTAAGATTATCTCATATCTGGATTTTTCTTTTCTTTAGGAGTTCTGTATCAAAATAGGATGTCAAAGCTAATAGTTTCTGAAAAACAGCAGCCCCCTGCTGTATCCACTGGTCTGTCTACAGTGATTATCATGGTTCAAAGCAAAGGGACTGGAATAACCAGTAAATTAAGCAATGTAAGATTACATTATTACCCTATTGAGAAAATACTCATACAGCAATATCTTTGAATGAAAAGACGGTATATATTTGCAATGGAGAGTTTGTATGAGTTTTCTTGTCTAAAAACTCAAGTAGAATGGAGTATTAAATGCATGTGAATGTATGTGTAGCCCAGACATTCAGGTATACCCATCATGTCAAATATGAAAAGCTTCGTAATCAATGTGAATACCAAAGTAGGTCACTCATTTTGCTCATCTGAACTCCTTATGCAACCAAAACTTTGGGAAAGGAATGCAGACTTTGAAAAGTATTTGTTAAAAAATCTTTTAGATAAAACTTAGTATGTTTTTGAGTATATCAAAATCTACCAATGCTCTTCAGTAGCAGGGAAGTTGCCTGCATGTACATGCAACTGCACAGTTTCAAATAGATATCAGACCCTTCTGCTTTCCTATTCCCAGTACTACTGTAGCTGAAGTATAGGACACAAATCCTGACAGTGTCAATGTTCACAAAACCAGAAACTTGTTAATCCCCTTCTCTTGGTTGCATGTTTGGGAATGGGTACTCTTCTGGAGGAAGAAGCACAGAGATGGAAATATTCAATGCAGTTGTTAGAAGTATGGTATTAAAAACAATTGATAGAGTAGAATAATTATAAATGGATACAGTTAGCTGCTGTCTCTGAGTGGTTTACTTTGTGTTATTTGGTACTGTTGTACCACCGGTTCAAAAAGTGAGATGTAATTACTTCCAGTACAGTTGTATTAGAATCAGGAGTATGTAGAGCAAAAACAAGAGGAGGGAGTGCTGAACCCATCAGTTTGTTGAAAGGTAAGAAAATCAAATCCAGAAAGAAGGACTTAAAGGGGCTTTAGGCATCAACTTCCATTAGCAGAGGTTCTCATAGCAGGAACATCCACAGTACAATTGCACTGCTGCATAGTCTTGTCGTTGAGACTAATGCTGTATCTTCCCCACTCAAATGGGGGAGTTAGTTACATTTATCAAAATTAATCTAAATCTGCATCACTGTAGGGTTTAACACGAAGAATAGCTAAAGCCTCAAACCATCTCTCACATGTCTCAGACTTGCCTGACTTCAGTTTTAACAAGTGAAGATCATTTTGTATGAGAAGAATTCATGTTGCATTCAGAACACTGCTTAGGCTGCAAGGTACCTCCAGAGATCATGTAAGTCCAAACCCCTGCTTCTTGTAAAACTTCATATTGTTGGTGATTGCCCAGCCCTCTAATTTGACACCTCTTTCTGCCAGGCCTCTCTACCCCCAAGGGAATCAACAGCTCCTCCCAATTTAGTATCATCTGCAAACTTAATTGAAGCACCTTCTAGTCCTACATCCAAGTAATTTATGAAAACATTGTAGAGAACAGGCCCTAAAATGGAGCCCTCAGAAACCCCACCAGTGACTGTCTGCAAGCCTGATGTAACCTAATTTACTATGACCCTTTAAGCCTGACCCATCAGCCAGTTGTTCAGCCATTATATTATGTTTTTATCTAGCTGTATAGCTAGATAAAGCTTCTTGTCCAGAAGGATACTGTGACAAACAGTATCGAAAGCTTTGCTGAAATCCAGAAAGACTACGTCTACTGGCTTCACCTGGTCAACTAGGTGGGAGACACTGTCATTAAAGGAAATTAAGTTAGTTAAACAGGACTTTTCCCTCGTGAACCCCTGGTGGCCTTGACCAATGACCACATTGTCCTTCAAGTGTTTTTCAATAACTCCCAGAATAATCTTCTCCATAATTTTACCAGGCAATGAAGTGAGGCTGACAGGCTTGTAAATACCAGGATCTTCTTTTTTACCCATCTCGATCACTGGAACAACATTTGCCAGCTTCCAGTCAACTGGGACCTCTCCAGAATCCCAAGACAATTGAAAAATAATTGAGAGAGGTCTCACAATGACATCAGCCAGCTCTCTGAGTACTCTGGGATGAATCCCATCAGGCCCCATAGACTCATATGCATCCAGCTGGAGCAGCAAATCCTGCACAAGTTTGGGGTTGGCTGGGAGTTTGTCGTTCCTGCAGTCACAGTCCTCCATGTCAGGGCTCTGGCGGTCCCATGGCCTCTGTGCTGAAGACAGAGGCTAAGAAGGTATTAAACATCTCTGATTTGTCTATGTCCCTGTTTGTGAGGTGGCCATTCTCATCAAGTAACAGACCAATGTTATCTTTGGCCTTGCTTTTGCTGTTAACATATTTAAAAAAAAAAAAAATGTTTTTATTGTCCCCGACAGTACTGGC
The DNA here is from genome assembly GCA_013399115.1 of Anseranas semipalmata. Lineage (NCBI taxonomy): Eukaryota > Metazoa > Chordata > Aves > Anseriformes > Anseranatidae > Anseranas > Anseranas semipalmata. Next base: position 109,111 of record VXAA01003841.1, on the reverse strand, counting down.
CAGCTTCAACTCTAACTGAGCTTTGGCCGCATGAATCTTCTGCCTACAATGGTGAACAACATCTCTGTGGTCCTCCCATGTCGCATGACCTCACTTCCAGTGTCCATACACTTTCCTTTTCCACGTAATCTCTAGAAGATCCCTGCTTAGACAAGCTGGCCTTCTTCCCCACCTGCTGGACTTCCCACATTTTGGAATTGCCTGCTCCTGTGCTCTTAAGAAGTGGTACTTAAAAAGTGACCAACACTGATGGACCCCAACACCTTCAAAAGCAGTTTCCCAGGAGACCTTACCAACTAGTTCCCTGAGCAGCCTGAAGTCTGCTCTCCCCATATCCAGCATTGAAGTTTGGTGGCAGTTTTCCTCCTGTCACCAAAGATTTTGAACTTGACTACTTCATGGTCACTGTGGCCAAGATGGCCACCAATTGCCACTTCACCCACAAGACCCTCTCTGTTCACAAGCAACAGATCTAGGAAGGCTCCCTTAGTACCTGTACCAAGAAGTATCAAGGTGTTTTAGGAATTTCCTGCGCCTGCCTGTATGCTATTCCCAGTTTACATCTGGCAAGTTGATGTCCCCCATAAGGACAAGGGCAGCTGATCTAGAGGTATCTCTTAGTTCCTTAAAGAATAATTCATTGATGTTGTCATTCAGGCTGGGTGGCCTATACTAGACTCCCACAATGACATCTGGATTATTTGTCTTTTGGCTTTTTCCATGTTCTTTGTCACCAGCTCCTCTGCCCAGTTCAGCATTGGATCCACATTCTTCCTAGACATTTTTTGCTGCTGATATGCCTGTAAAGGCCTTTCTTGTTGCCCTTCCCACCCCATGCTAGATTCAGCTCCAGGTGGGCTTTGGCTTTCCTAACCTCATGTCTGCATGGTTGGACAGTGTCTCTGTATTTCCCCTGGGTCACCTGTCCTTGCTTCCATCTCTTCTTTGCTTCCTTTCCATGTCTGAGTTTTCTTAGGAGCTCCTTGTTCATCCATGTGGGCCTCCTGCCACTTTTGCTTGGCTTACTGCACATGGGGATGTGCAGGAACAAAGTTCTTGACTTTAGAGGAGGTGACCCTGGAAATCGAAGCTATAATTATGATTATTCAGTGATTGTGTGATTATTATTTAGCCCACTCTAAACACATTCCTAAAATTATCTTTGCATTGTATGCTTTAAACAATAAGGAAAGAAACAAGTATTTTTTCCATTGATTGATAACAACTGGTGTAATAATCTCTATATTATTTCCTATGGGTTTGTTCATGAAAATTCCAGCTTCCCTGGGAGAAAAATCCAGTAATATTTCAATCAATATTTAACACCAATATTTGACTTTTGAGATTTTTCTTTAGTCTAAACCTTAAACCTCTGGATTTTAAGGGGGTTAAATAGGTTAACCGAACCTTTTCAGTCTTATCTTTGGCCTTGTAAGTTCTCTAAAAAATACGTACTAATTTGTATATGCTCCCTGCATATGTCATTCTGTACTAAAGTAAATGTATTGAATTTACTCAAATGATTTTTTTTCAGCCATTTGTTTTCAAAAGAAAAAAACTTAGGCTTGTTAATGAGTTTGTTGTAAATAATGTTTGACAAGATTAGAGAAAGATTAACCTATTGCATTTTTTGTTATCTTCTTGCTATGATTTATTATAATAATAAAATTTGCATATGATTGCCAAAAAGATATAGTTTCATTGTTTTTTGACTAAAGGAATGAAACTTATGAATGAGAAGAACAGTAACTGATGAATAACAGATCCGTAGAATTGTTCATGAATGCAGGGCTTTTTGCATGTAAAATTAAATATTCTTATAGAGAACAGCAATTTCCTAAATATTCATGTTGAACAAAAATTTCTCTCCGTGAGTGTTTGCTAGCAATGAATATTAAGGAGCAGGAATATGATTTGGAGAAACAGCTGTGCAGAACTGAAACAAATGTTCACTTAACCCTATTTTTGCAGTAGTAGTACAGCTCAATTTATCAGAATCACAGAATCACAGAATATCCCAAGTTGGAAGGGACCCATAAGGATCATCAAGTCCCACTCCTAGCACTACACAGGTCTGCCCAAAAATTCAGACCATATGACTAAGAGCACAGTCCAAATGCTTCTTAAACTCCGATAGGTTTGGTGCTGTGACTACGTCCCAGGGGAGCCTGTTCCACTGCACGACAACCCTCTCAGTGAAGAACCTCTTCCTGATATCCAGCCTGAACCTCCCCTGTCACAGCTTGACTCCATTCTCTCGGGTCCT
>VXAA01003841.1:51625-104969 GCA_013399115.1 Anseranas semipalmata | reverse complement strand
GGGGGGGGGGGGGGGGAAATGATGCATCTAAATTTTTTTCACTCTGTTTTGACATTGGAACTCCCTAAATTGTAAAGATACATTGTGGAATATGAAACATTTTTCACAAGTTCTTCTTTTCATACCATTTATGTAAATAATTTGCTGAGAATGGTCGGTTTTCTTGATTGCAGAAAGTCTATTTCACCTCATAAATCTAATTTTATGTACACTAACATCTAATTTATTTCAAATAAAGGATAGAAAGGTAGTAAAGAACTTAGAAATACACTGCAAAATGAAAGAGTAAAAAGTAGGGTTTTTTCTCACTATAGTGTCTTCCCCTTTTATGAATAACTTTTAACACTATTCTTTCTCTACATTTTGTTAAAATACTACTGAATGATATAATACATTTGCTTTTCAATCACTTTTCAATGTTACTATTCAGATTGTCCCCTGTACATAAAACTTGCAATTATTTCTTTCATATTTTTACTTGCAGCAGATTCTGTTAAAATTATAATGGTCTTTTATTTTTATTGTATGAAAGAACATTTGCATTTCACAGTTTGAGTAGCTCTGAGAATTTTCTGCACTTTACAAAATTACTTTTTCATGGTCCTGGATGGATAATACAAAATTTTCAAATAACTATTTTAAAGTATGTTGTTGCAAAAATCCATTTAAGAAAACCAAACTTATTACGAGAGGATTTCCTAAGATGCTGTTAGTGTACATTCAAAATTAGGTCTTAGAATCAAGGGTTATGTTAGGTTACTTTTCAGAATGTGAAGATCAAACCATCTAGAAACACAGTGACCCTAATAAGAGTGAAAGTGATGAAATATTTGATTTACTATTTCACTCCTAAAAATACCAAGAAGCTCTGTTAATCTGCTCCAAATACAGATTTCATTTTGTTTTTACACAGTCAGCCAGTTAGCTTTTAGCTGTTAGCTTTTTGTCAACAAACAAAATGTAGACAAAAAAAAATCATAAAAATGTGTCCATGATATCATCTAATAAAAATAAATATAATATTCACCATAGAAAACGCTAAAAAAAAAAAAAAAAAAAAGGAAAAGAAAAGAGAAAAATATTGTGCCTTAAAGATAAGTCAATATTGAAAAGCACAACCTAGAAGTATTAGACTTTTGAAAGGGTAAGCTTTGATCTTACAAACTCCCTGCGGTATCTGATCTAATCTGTGCTTTCCTTTAGCTATAAACAGCCTCATTAAAATACTGCCAGTTAGAGGATTTGAAAAAAAAAAAAAATTGATGGAGGGGAAAGAAAACCAACTAAACAGACAAGTTGGGTCACTCATTTCCAAGATTTTGCATACGTGCTCTGACATTATTAACTTCTTTTGTAATTCATCATGAAGAGTCAACCATCAAAAAGAAAATTTACTTTCTCCTTGCTTAGGAGGTGTTTGCATTAAATTATTTTAAGCACAGAATAAAATGGTACTTTGTGCCAAGCTACAAGCTCTAAACAAAGCATTTGCTGGAAAAAAAAAAAAATTTAAAAGGCAGCATGAAATGCAAGAGAAGAGCTTGATCTATTTAATTATGCCTAAGGGTGGCAAGTCACCCTACAGACTGAATGATTGTTTACAAATGGATTTTGACAGGTAATTTCACTGAATACTCCACCCACATTTTAACTTTATTGGTCCAGTCCTCCTGCCAATGAAATCAACTGGCAGTGTGTAATTGATTAGCATGGGAATGTGCTTCACGTGTTTCTGAAAGGAGGGGAACGTAGGCAGATTTGGGGTTGTTTAAAGTTATCAACCATCACAGACAAGCTGTGGGGATTTCAGTCCTTGCTTTTGCCTGCTCATCTCTGGCTGATATGGAATTCACAATGGATTTGGGAACACTGCTTAAGCCTGTCAATGCGAATTAGATTTCTAAATCTAATAAAAATCTAATAATCTAATAATAAATCTAAACTGCAGGAAAAATGAAAAACAAACAAACAAACAAACAACAACAACAACAACAGAAAAGCTACAGGAAATCTGTTGGAGGTGTATCCATATAGCAGCTGCAATACAGGAAATGCAGCTGGCAGGACAAAATGTATTAAAAATCAGAGGAAGAAAGCACACCCTACAGTTACCCTTTCCTGGCCTCCAGACTGTGACATTCCTGCCTCCTTGTCACCTATTTTCCAGGATGATTTGTTAGAGTTTTACTATCCTGGTAGAGGACGGTTATACTGAGTTAGGCAGTGCAGTAGGGAGGCACTGGTTTCTTTTTCTGTCACAAAGGGAGACCTCGGTGCTCAGCACCAGACACACTAATCCCCACACATCCTCCCACAGCATGTGGAACAGTAATTTAAACATTTACAGGTGTATTGCTATTACTTGCTGTCCCCTCTTCAGCGATGTAAAAACTGGGCCACAGATTTTGGTCTGAAATGCAGCTGTTATCCAGAAAGCCTGAAAAGAAAAAAAAAATCAATTAAAACATGCTAGAACTTTTTAATAAGGAAAAAATATTCTGTATCTTTAAAAAAAAAAAAAAAAAGTTAATATTTTCTTTTAAGTCCTCTAATTAACAATGAAACATATTCTGCACTCATAGCCCAACTAAAATTCTATTGGACTCTATATTTAGTGGCTGTTAAATTACATCTGTAATTAAAATACACAGAAAATGTGAATAAGATTAAAAATGTCAGCATTTGCTTGAAGTGGCAGAAAAATTAACATGCATTTAAAATTTCATCCCTATTCAGTTTTATTATGAAGCTGTTTGTTTTATTAAAAAATATCTCGAGTCTCTATTGAGACAGGTATCTGATTTCCACAAGTTTGGCCCTAGAGCCCATGTTGTGATTTAACCCCAGCGGGCAGCTGAGCCCCACACAGCCACTCACTCATTCCCCCTCAGTGGCATGGGGGAGAGAATCTGAAAGGTGAAAGTGAGAAAAATCATAGGCATGGCAGTTTAATAGGTAAAGTGGAAGCTGCATGCACAAGCAAAACAAAGTAAGGAGGTTCTTGGCTACTTCCCATCGGCAGGCAGGTGTTCAGCCTTTTCCAGGAAAGCAGGGCCCAGCATGCATAATGGTTACCTGAGGGGACAAATGCCATCACACAGAGTGTCCGCCCCACCTCCTTTTTTCCCCCAGCTTTATTGCTGACCATGCTGCCACATGGTGTGGGACATCCCTGTGGCCAGCCGGGGCCAGCTGTCCTGGCTGTGTCCCCTCCCAGCTCCTGGTGCACCCCCAGCCTCCTCACTGGCAGGGCAGCACGAGGAGCTGAAATGGCCTTTATGCTGTGCAACAACTAAAACATCAGTGTGTTATCAGCATTATTCTCTTCCTAAATCCAAAACACAGCACCATACCAGCCAACAGGAAGAAAATTAACTCTATCCAGCCAAGACCAAGACAGCCTGTCTTGAGATTCAAGAGCAAATACTGACTGACTTGTTTCTAAAGGGTTTGCATTTTTCAACAACTATAAAAGTCTGTTGCCTTCTCTATACTATGCAAATTTGCAGGAAGGATACTATGGTTTATCTACTGGGCATGTGAGACTACTGCCCTCTATGGAATTTGACCCTCAGGGCAAATTTTTGAAAGCATAAGATAGAACACATTCATTACAGAATCACAGAATGTTAGGGACTGGAAGGGACCTTGAAAGATCATCTAGTCCAATCCCCCTACTGGAGCAGGAACACCTAGATCAGGTCGCACAGGAACGCGTCCAGGCGGGTTTTGAAAGTCTCCAGAGAAGGAGACTCCACAACCTCTCTGGGCATTCACCATTTCCACTGCTTAATAGCTTTTTGTGCTGGTTTACTGTAGAACTACATTGACACCAATATCTCCCACAGCTACTTGATTTCATGCAGCTCACAAATGATCGTTTACCGTAATTCAAAAAAAATCTAGCCACAGCGGAAGGAGTTAACAGAGGAAAAATGTCTGCCCACCTGCACCAAGATTTTCATTATTGTCTGATAAAATCATAACTTTGGATATATTCTAATTAATTTTTTGTCTAGTCTTCTAATTCTTTTTGTATAGTCTTATAAATTCCCTTAATAAAATTAATCATTAGTAATCATTAATAATCATTAATAACATTAATCATTGAACATTATCCTACTTTTTCTGCTAAATCAAAAACCCTGAAATCATATCCAAAACTCAATGAAGTCAATGGAAATCCTCTCCTGAACAGATAGTGGCTCAAATCTTAGGTTAGACAGCAAGTTTTCTCTGGTGGTAAACAAGTATTGTGACTTTTCCCTCTTAGTCTCTAAAGCAACAGGGTGAAATAGAAATATCAATGCCTTTTAGTTCTGCAGATAACACACTGCTCAAACTTAAGTATTTAGGGATTTTATTCACTACAGGTGACATTTTGTTATCTAATTAAATTGTTCTTTAGAGAAAGAACATCATAAATGCTGGCTTCAAAAGACCATGAACCTTATTAGCTAAGTACTTGCTCTTTAAAAAGTGCATATTTTATGACACAAAAGCATTGGGAAGTACATGAATTTCTGGTATGAGTTTGCCAAACAGTTCAAAAAGCTGCAGACAATAGCTCACGCTCTATATCCAGTTTGTTTTCAGAGTGTGTTAGTTCAGAACAAATAGCCATCATAGCAATGTCATTTTCATGATTAAATATTTTTTCTATTTAATGATACTCTATAGTATCTTCTCCTCATTACATTTTATATTCTTTCTTGTTATATAAGAGAATCCCATTAAGTCTGTTTAAATAATCTATAAAATCCAGCAGAATGTTGATTTTCCATTTACTCACCCAGGAGAGTTCAGGCCACAGAAAAGCTTTATTTGCTCAAAAGCTGTCAAAAAGGAAAGTATTAAGTTCAGAGAGATATGAAAGATGAGGCACCAAGGGGAAGATTAAAGTACTGTCCCTAATTCATTGGCCTTCCACCTCTCAGAGTAGCTTTTGTTAAACATACAGTCCAAATAGAGAAATGTGTTATTTTATTTTCATTATTATTGTTTATTTTATGATTCAGATAAAGTAATCATAAACTCCTTAACTTCTTCAGAAGTCTTATATTTTCAGACTTATCAGAGACTTCAGAAAAAAACAGAGCTCAGTATTTGCTTTCCATACCCTTTGAACTGTTTCTTTTTTTTATTTTTTATTTTTTTATTATTTAGTTTGAAAGTCCACACATTTTTAACAGGGAAGGAACTGCTTATTACATTGAGTTTTTTCTTTCAACGTTCACCGTGACAGATTCTTGTGGAGCATCTGAAACACTTGGTTTCTACTCTAGTGGGCACTTGCTAATTAGAAAAGAAAAGTTTTGCTTTCTCATTTTCTTGCTTTCTCCACACTAAATCCAACATAATAAAATACAGGTCGATCTCATATTTTAGATCCAAAGAAAATTGAAATCTATAGATAATTCAGATTCAGATCTAGGGTTTATTTTGTGGCATAAACCCCTCACAAAAATAAGGAATACTCTATGAAAGTTACTGGTTAATTAGTGGAGTTAGTTACTGGTTAAAAGATGGAAATCTTAGTGGGAGTAGAGCCTTTACAATATTAACACTGCAAGGATTAGCTGAAAATGTTATTGAAATTTGTTTTCAAATTAAAAATTACTTAATGGAACAATATGATATTAATTTTTAAACTTCCATATTAGTAAATAAATAAACAAACTCTTCATTGTTTGGATTTTGTTTCTGTGTTTTGTATTCTGAAAGGCAGAATTTCTTTACATTCTTCCTCTCAACTTTCACTCAAGTTTTTATTTCTTTTTTAAAGTAGCTATAAAATTTGCTATAAAATTTGCAAATTTGTAAAATTGCTGCTATGAAATTTGTAAATGTATAATTAAATGTGCTTGCTTGCTTTTATTCCTGCAATTTTTTCCTATTTTCAGCTACACAAGATGTATAAGGAATCTTTCATTTTACAACATTACCATCAGCACTACAAGTATGTCAAGCATGAATAGAAATAATGTATTCCTCCCATCTCAAAGGTCATCTTCCATGGACAGGTTACTCATCCACAAAACCAACCCACTGAACTCCAAATATTTCTGAAGTCTTCACATTACCTGTAGTGGCCTTTCCTTTGTTTTCAAAGACTTCTATTATTTTAGGTGTGTTCTGACTTGTATTGGATTCTTTTATTTTTTCTTAAAAAAAAAAAAAAGTAAAAAATGTAGTTCCTGGCTGAGCCAATAATAGATCAGAACAGTTTCCTTTCATTTTCTGATGTGCTAATCCTAATGCAGCATATCTGAATCAATGTCTTCTTCATTCAGTTTAATCTCTGAATGTTACTCTGTGATACATCTGTCTAGACAGCACCTCTCTTTGTGCAACTAAAAATATTTTCTGGGGAGGTGGGGAGAGAGTACACTAAAAAAGCAGACATCGGATCTACTTTTCTTCTATATAGCATTTGTACAATGGCACTGCTGGTGAGAGATCTTACAACATGGGTAAATCACAGTCAGTTGCTAATTGGGGGAGGAAAAAAAATGGGACTTGTCGTAGAGATTGTATTTTTTATTTCACAGAGTATCACAGAGTATCACAGAATCGTTCAGGTTGGAAGAGACCTCCAAGATCACCTAGTCCAACCTCTGACCTAACTCTAACAAGGCCCACACTAAACCATATCTCTAAGCTCAACATCTAAACGTCTTTTAAAGACCTCCAGGGATGGTGACTCAACCACTTCCCTGGGCAGCCCATTCCAATGCCTAACTACCCTTTCGGTAAAGAAGTTTTTCCTAATATTCAACCTAAACCTCCCCTGACGCAACTTTAGCCCGTTCCCCCTCGTCCTGTCACCAGGCACGTGGGAGAAGAGACCAGTCCCTACCTCACTACAGCCTCCTTTAAGGTACCTGTAGAGAGCGATAACCCCTGAGCCTCCTCTTCTCCAGGCTGAACAACCCCAGCTCCCTCAGCCGCTCCTCGTAAGACTTGTTCTCCAGACCCCTCACCAGCTTCATTGCCCTTCTCTGGACTCTCTCGAGCACCTCCATGTCCTTCTTGTAGTGAGGGGCCCAAAACTGAACACAGGACTCGAGGTGCGGCCTCACCAGAGCCGAGTACAGGGGGACAATCACCTCCCTAGTCCTGCTGGCCACACTGTTCCTGATACAAGCCAGGATGCCGTTGGCCTTCTTGGCCACCTGAGCACACTGCTGGCTCATATTCAGCCGACTATCAACCAGCACACCCAGGTCCTTCTCTGCCAGGCAGCTTTCCAGCCACTCATCCCCCAGCCTGTAGCTCTGCCTGGGGTTGTTGTGCCCCAGGTGCAGGACCCGGCACTTGGCCTTGTTAAACTTCATACAGTTGCCCTCAGCCCATCGGTCCAGCCTATCCAGATCCTCCTGCAGAGCCTTCCTACCCTCGAGCAGATCGATATTTATTTTATTTATTCCCCAAATCAGCCTCCTCGTGAGCCCCCAGATCTGCAGAGTTCACCTTCAGTAACTCCACCCTGGTTTTGTCTTCTGATAGTACATTTTGGACCTGTGCAAGGTTGTTTATATTCTTTACACAATCTTTTGGCTTTGCATGCATTACATGTCAGGCTGAGTCATTTGTGCCAGGCACCTGAATTAACCATGTGGGACACTCAAAGTATTGACATGACTGTTGGTGGTTTTTTTTAGCATTACCCTGATGGAAGCTATTGGAAATGAATATACAAAGAGCAAATTTTACCTGATATATCTGAAAGAACTTTTATTTTTCAAATCAGACTGACAAATTTCACTTTAGGTAAATATAACAACAGAATTTTAAAAAGCTTATTCTGATAATAAAATCACAGATCTCTTCTTTTTACTTTTCTAACTCAGACACACAAACTCTGGACTAGTAAGTTAAGGGAGTCTCATCTAATTATTGATCTTGTATCCATGGAGAGATATTACCTATATTTTGCAATCAAATAGGCAAACAGCAACAAGGAATTTAATATAAGGCACATCAGAATGTACAAGCTTAAAATATTTCACCACAGAATACAATGCAACTGAAGGTTATTTTTCAGACCATATGTCAGAATGAGTGTGAAAATCTTTCCAAAGACTCTCTCCACTTATACCACCTCGACTCTTCTAGTTATAAAGTTACAGGAACAAGAAAACTTAAGACCAATTCTCTCTGTCCCATCTATGGGTAGGAGAATGATAGGCACATAAGCTTTGTTTCTCTTCTCTGGAGTCTGAAAAACAGCTCACGGGAATCATAAGAACAGACATACAGGATCAAAGGTCTAAAACCATGGTCATACATACTTAAAGAAGCATGTAAGCAAGAGAAAGAATTTAGCACAGTAAAGTGTGTCTTCAGGCACGCAGAGGCTCAGGCACTCCGGAGTCAGGTGGATTATCTTTTTAAAGGTTTAATAACCTTTAATGGGCTGTACTTCTATGCATTTGTCTATTTATTTTTTTTAGCTTAGCTGTAAATTTTGCATATGCTGTAGCTGCAAGTTCTACAGTGATCAATCATGGCTGAAAAGAGGCAAATACACGAGGAGGATCAAAAATAGAGTTAAAAGGAATACCTAGGTTCCTCATTGGTTCATCAACAGTTAGAACTTATTTCACTAATCTTCATCATATTTGGATGGCAGTATCAAAAAAAGCAATGCAAAGCAATAGTTAACAGTCTAACTGTCGGATATTGTAACTTGGGAGAGCATGGTTTTGTATGCCAATTATTTGTATGCCAATTTCAACAGAAAAATAAAAAGTGGAAGATGTAGGAATACTGTCATAAAGTAAGACTTGCACTTAAGTGTCAAAAGATTTCAAATATAAATGCTAGTGCTAAAACAAGAACAGTATCATTTTATTTTGAGAAACATAGATAACCACAAATCCTCAAAATGAAGAAGTCTCAAGACCTCAAGTAAAATATTGTCTCGTTCATCTTGTTTGACTCCTTCTGCCCCCTTAATTATATTTTGGAGGTATTCTCTCTGAATGCCATTTCTTTTAACATTTTCTGCTATCTCCATCTGGAGTTTATTACTAGGATTTGCTCCACTTCTCCCAGGCTTGAGATTCCACTAAAAGGGATCACTTACATTCATTACAACATGTATTTGCAGCATTTACCTTCCTTATGTATTTGCAGCATTTACCTTCCTTATGCATTTTTCAGAAAGAATAATGCAGAAGCTTTCCTCAGAACTCCTTTCAGTATGTTCTTTCAGGTGCAAAGCATACCAGTCGCAAACCGTTGCCAAAGATGTAAATCTAAGTAGATTTTGCAAAACTAATTTCCATTCATTCATTTTAAAATATTTTATTGACATATCTAAAAAGTACACATATATACAAATGTATTCTTATTAACTGTTACCCTTTGACTTACTGTTTGATCATATAGGCAGCCTATCGGGTACAAAGAAAATATATCATTATATCTATGTAACATTTCTACAGGAAGAACAAGTTTTTCCAAGCCCAGAGCTTAAAACAAGATCTTTTTTTTTTTGTCGCTTCTACCTTCTTGCTGAAAAAATAAGAGTTTAACAGCAGTCTAGACAAATTCAAACTACAGCAGAAATTGATGAGAAAAACATTCTAAGATCCTCTTGCTAATTCTTTTTATCTTATTGATCTGCTGAGTTGTTGTGGAGGTTACTCCACTACTGTTAATTCTAACTGTAGAACTTTTATGTAATTTTACATTACTTTCAATTTTCCATTACTTTCGGATTCTAAAGATATCATGTCTGTGTTCCGTCACCCTGCCCATATGAGGAATGGGGGTGTGGGTGGGAGGGAAGACAGAGTGTGAGAAGAAGAAAGAAACAGGCAAAGACTCTCCAAGCTATATCTTTAAAAGCCTAAAGTGTCTAATCTCCACCAGAAAATGCAGGAATGGATAAAAAGTTGTAAGAGGAAAACTGGCATAAGAGTTGATAGAATATCAGAACTTTGTCAACATTAACCAGATTATTTAACATCACTATCTGAACTCAGATACCTTCATAAACACAAGCCATTTCATTTACACAGGAACGTGTAATGGAGAAAGGAAGACCAATTTTCATGAGGTCTTCAATTCTGTTTTCACCAAAATATATTGTTCTATCCTATGATCACACTTTGCCACATTGTGGGTACTTTTTATACAACATCAGTAAAGAATTATCATAAAATTGTACATATGTCATTTTTACCTGCAAGTCAAACTGACCGTAAAAGTAAATATGCCATTGTGTTAGCATCTTACCATGTAACCCTCCACAATGAATTGCAAATGTGTGCCACAACCAAATCAGTAAAAACATACTTCGATGTACATCAGTTCCCACAGTGTTCTGCACTTTGGGTATTTGCGAAGTCCTGCAATTTACAGAGGTATTAGCTTATTTTTCTTCCCTGAGGTATAACTCTAAAATAAATGAAAAAATATTATCCTGCCAAATGATGTACCAGTAGTCAGAATGTAGCTCTATGATCAGGAGTCAGTGCTGGGTTATTTTGCTGAAAAGTATGGCTGTCTGCTGGGGCTAGCAGTCTTTATACGGGACACATGGCTGTGGTCATTAAAAAGTCCTACGGGCAGTTTTCAAAGAAATTCTACACCAACTACATACTAATTGGCCAATTATACACTTTCCTCGTAGCTTTCCCATAACATAAATGATGTTTATCCTTTAACTCAGGGAGGTTTTCTATACATTAAGTGAGGAAAGAAAGGCTACAGGGACACAGCTGTGCCATATCCTGCCAGAATGAAAGAATTTTTATTCTGCCAGGCCCCAAATCAGTCTTTAGAGTAATGAGTGCTCTGTGGAAGGTGCTACAAAATGGCCCTCAGCAAAGCCGAGTTACTCAGGAAATGATAGATCAAACTCCAAGCTATCTGAACACAAAATGAAAGTATGGAGAGCAGTGCTACCTAAAAAATTAGAATGTAAGAAATACCCTGCTGTCTCAGAAACGTGAGCCATCTATTTTATCCTTTCAACTGGCATAAGCAGATGACATTTAGGAATACACAGAGCATGCAGAACTGATCACCTTTTGCTGTCTCTCCTCATACTCCTCTGGCAGCCATACTTGTGTTAGGATTGTTAGAGAGTATGTTGCTGCCTAGTCCTATTAGCATTCATTTCTAGACCTGCTGTGCAGGAATTTACCTAGTTGCTTGAACCTGCTGATGCTGTCACTCCGCAACAATTTCCCGTGACAGCAAGTCCCACAAGTTTACTGTCTACTGTGTAGACTACTTTATGTCTCAGGTCAATCTCACTAGCGAAGTCTTAATTACACAACCTAAACATGCAGATATCCCACTACATTCAACAGGACCTAAGCATAAACTCTAAGGTTCTTCACTGAATAGAATAGGAGTGAATAAAGCATGTGCTTAAAGGCACTGCTGATGTAGGGTTGAGACAAGTATTGTCAGCTGAAAAGCCCCCACAAGTATTAATATAAATAGTGGGTCTGGAGCTTCTGAGAACCTGGCATCACAGCCATTAGTTTGCAAAGATTGCTCATCAGGAGAAAAGGTTGGACACATGTTGATTTCTGTCTAGAACATGAAAGCAGAGAGCAAACATCTGTAAAATATTAGCTGGCCTCCTCTATTCTGTATAGGTACATATAAAGACAGAACTGACCCCTCTTGAGGTCTTCAGTGAGATATATGCACACTGATCAGAGGCTTTTGGTGTATGCTGACACAGCTCATTAATTCTTAATGCTCTTGATAATAATTTCAAAAAGTATTGCAAGAAACAATGCCTGTGCAACTGAGCTTAGAAATCTGATTTGAAAAACCCTCCCTAAGACTGAAATTTTGTGCATTGTCTGTGAAGTTGCATTCTATCAGCAGTGCCTTCTATCAGCAATGCCTTCTATCAGCAATGGGTAGCTGTGAACCAAACACCAAATTAAGTAAATATAGGAACTCTAAAAAACTTTTCAAACTAGGCTTCATACCATCAGAAAAGTTAGCATTTTAATCCACAACTCCTGCCTGATCTACTACTAATGAAAGATTCACTAAATTATCTTCATAAAGGTCAAAATGCTAATTAGGAGATTCTCTTCAGTGATAAATCAGAGATGTGGAACAAATGATTAGATCAGCTTTTTCTAGAGTTCAATTACCCTTCTCTTCATTTTTAAAACATAAGAAAATTCAAAATAAGAACTGAATTTTGTAACATTAAATATTTCTCTCTTTTTAATGGCATAGAAAACACTCTTGGAAGGTTTGAGTTTACATAAATTATCTTTTAGTTAAATTTATGTACATTTTTATATGTAACAATAGTGTTTACTTATTAGTAATAATGCAATGAATGGCTGCAAAATAATTTATTAGATATTCAAGTTAGTAAGTGCACTAATAATCTAAACTATATGCATGTAAATAAAATGCGTCTTTCTAAATTACATGGAATTAAAATACAGCTATAGATAAAGAGCAATCAAAAATCTAAAGTAATTGGAATGAAAAGAAAATATTTTTCAGTTTAATCAGAAAGGATCTACCAAGAATTTACAGATATAATGGTCAATATGTTTTCCTGAAATAAACAGTAATTAAGGAAATACTTGCACTAGTTCAGCAAACTGAAATACTATCTTTTATCATTCTTATTTCCAACACTACTCTAAGTACAAGGCTTGTAATATATATTGAATATGTGTACTATTGGACCAAAAATACTCCTCCTGAATTCCAGAACTGCAGGACAGTCATAGTAAACATGGTAAACACCTTTGACCTAATTACAACACAATTTAATGCAAACAGCATTAGTGCAAACAGCAATTTCAGTAACATGGCAGTGAAGCAGAAGAAAATTCTTACACCAGTAGTCCCCAGCTCACCTTAGGGATCAAAATTGATTTATGCCCACTGGAAAACTGTGGCAAGCAGTAAGGATGTTGTACACTTAGCTAATGTGCTTCTGATAAGAGACTGCGTGAAACAGTCTACGTTTCCCAAGAAGTTTCTATACATAGTATGGAATTGGGTGGTCCAGTCTGTTCTTACAAAAGAGACATATACCCAGATCTCGAAGACAAACAATAAGAATTTGCTCGAGTACTCATTTTTCAACTCTCCCAGGTGTGGTGAGGTGGTACAGAATCAAAACACATATTCAGACAGACTTCACAGGTTTGGTCTTTTATGTAGATATAGACAACACGCAAATTTTCGCAACAATTTTAGTGAATGGATATATGCTCTTACTGACACCTGAGATAAATGACAAATTTAGACACCTCCTTGTTATTTTTTTTCTTAATGGAGTTGCATTGGTTAATATCTCTTTCAGACTATCTGAAATGAAATGTGAGTACTTAGCAAATATATTGCTGGGCTGGTTTTGGACCAACCTATGAAATCATACCTGTTCATTACACAAAAGAACAAAATCTTCATTAAAAACAGCATGTTAACTTTTGAAAGTGTATGAAATCAAGAGACAAAATCTGAGGCAACAAATTAAATTTTACTGTTGCCATTCAGAGAAGGGGATCTGCCCACATGGAAAAAAGCCTAGCCTTGGCATATGGGGACTTTGCAAGGATTGATTCTGAGTTAGGCTACACTTAGCTACATTAACTAAAGAGTCCTGTAAACAAAGATTTCCACCTTACTTTGAAAACACACTCTCCCCAGTGATTTATAATCACTTCCTGATTGTATGTTACCACTAAAGAGATATGATCCTTAATCAAGAAAAGGTAATGGCTCAAAAGCCCAGTCACAGAGGAAAATGGCTAAGCTCAGCACTTGATATTTAATATGGTGAGAGCATGTGTCTGTTTTCGGTGTATTTTAGTACATATGATGTATTTTATTTAGGCTGTGCATAGGTTGCGACACTGACTCAGAAAGCTTATTCTTACAGCTATACCCAGATAGAAGTGACCTGTTTACCTCATTCCCACGATGAGGACAGTGCATAGCGCAGCTGCCTGTGAGTCAATATCCACTGTTGTGAAGCATTGCTGTATGATTTCGGCTCAGCTGAATGGAAAAAAAAAAAAAAGGGAAATTAAAAAAAAAAAATGTTGTCAAGCTCTGAGAAAGTACATAAGCCAAAGATAAGGCTGTGTAATAGCCAAGGACTCCAGGAAAAAGTGTGGCTGTAAAAAACTGAAAAGTCCCAATAAAGGAGCAGGAAATTGGAAGACAGCAACTCAGCAGGGCTGAGGATCAGCCGGTACCAAATGCAACAGAGCTTGCCTTCCCCACCTGGCTGCCACTGTCTGCATGCAGCAACTCATCACGTGCCTGTATTAGAGGTGGCAAGCATAAAAGTACTTAGCTTATTACATTAGTCCAGTCAATCTGCTATACATATTAGCCTATAAATAATTGCTGTGTAAACATAACTTTTCTATAATCCTGCTTCTATACAGGAAAAGGCTCCCAGACAAAAGATAGGTAACAAAGGAATACTATGGGACCTCTGCCAATGGCAATGAGTAAGAGCACTTTGAAGGGATTGTATGTTAAGCTGGCATTTAACCTTCTCTGAGTCTGTGTAGATAGACAAAATAGGGTCAAACTCAACTAATTTCAAAAGTTTAGCAGAATCTCTATGTACCTTAAAATGTGTAGAAGTCCTTCGATGGATGTTCTGTGCTTAAAACATAAAACCGATAGCAAGACATAAACTCCTAGGTATTATATCACCAGCCCAGTACAGAAGCAGTTTTATGAACTGAACATTGAGCAGAAGCATGTCACAGGTGTGCCAAATAAATGATCTCTAAGAAGATTTACAAATGCTGGAGTAGAAATGCTAAACATAAAAATAGACAGGCAAACATTCTTGATGAGACAGGTTGTACTAACTCCTCATATTTGCCACAACTGCTCATGTGTTTTCTAAGCCTAATGTGAAGTGCCTCCAGTCTAATAGAACTTTTCTCAATAACTCACACTTCTATAACTTAAATCAATTCTCTCCCCACATTCTGTCAAAATGAATGTCTTGAGGCCTAGAAATTCAGTCTTTAATGACTAGTGCTGTCAGGCATTGATAGCAAATATCTGCTAGGTGGATGGAAAACATCGATATGATTTCATTCAAACCAATCAAGAAAATAACTGACTTTGGTTTTAATTGACCTGAAGCTTCCTAGACATCTGTTGGAAAAGAAAACAGAGATGAAATCTAAGCACTGATTGAGCAGCAGGTGTATGACAGGGTATCCTCTTATACCTTCTAATCTGTATGCCCAAGGTTTCCTTCCCTTGGAAACGAAGACATCATGGAAGATACTGTATACAAACAGAGTCAGGATGCAAATACAATTTTCAGAAAGGGCTCCACCACCAGTAGTACTCTCAGGCCCCACAGGTGAGACAGTCAGAGAAACACTAGCTGCTTCAGGCTAATTAAGACGTGTACCATGGGGTCTGCTCAGCTTAGCAATGATTCTCTAAATCCTGTTAGACCTAGATGCCTTGAATAGCCTAAACATTACATGTACCACCAGACACCTCCCTGTTACATTTTTTGGAAGCTGAAGAAAGGTTTGGGGCCAACAAAATACCTAAAAATGCCTGTCTAGCAGGCTGAACTCAAAATAAAAGAACAGAACAAACTACAAAACAATATAATTCAACATTCTTAAGAAAAAAAAAATAAGAATAACTTACTAGATCAGATAAAGAGTCTATCCAGTCCCATGTTTCCCCAGTAATATAGCTAACAGAGGATGCCAAGGACGAATAAGAGTAGGCAAGGATACTTGACGTTTCCAATAAAATGTTCTTCATCTCCAACTATTTTAGTAAACTTTCCCAAACCAGGAGTGGTCTTGCTCATTTAGCAAGTCTCTGTGGATTAATATTCCATGCACTTCTCTCTTTGCCTGCAATCTTTATTACTTTAAGCATCCACGTCATGCTGCTGCAAAGAGTTGCACAGACCTTTTCTCTGCTATGTGAAGAATGACCTCTTGTATATTTTAAACCAGCTCTAACCAGGCTCTTTTGATTCTCACTACTTGCACTGGAGGGGAATGTGAACAACTAATACCTATTTCCTAAGCCCACTTATCATTTTGTAGACCTTTTTCTTATTCTCTCTGATATTATATCCCCTCTAAGTCATCTCTCTTCCAAACTGAAAAGAGATGGCCTCTTTAGTCTTTCCTCATATAGAAGACATTCTTTACCTTTGATATGTATCTTTGTTAGCTTTCTCTGGACATTTTCCAGTTCAACTACTATCTTTCTGAGATGAAGGAATCAGGATATGAGACATACCCATATCTTGGTATTCAAAGTATGGGTAAACTAGGGAATCTGTGATGTTACATTGGTGTTCTCTGTATTGTTCTGTACACAGCCTCTGTAAGTCATAATATTTGATTCTCTTTTTTCAACTGCTACTGTGCATTCAGATGATATTTTCATAGAATTTTATTCCATCAAGATCTTGCTTCTGAGTGGTAACAGTCAGCTTAGAGCTTTACATATCGTTCATATGTAAAATTAGGATTGCTTTTCCACATGGGTGTCACTTTCCTCTTATCCACACTGAATTTCATCCGCCATGTGTTGTACAGCCACTCCTGACAATTTTTCATAGTCAACATGTGTTCCAGCACAAATCTATCCACTAGTGATATGCCTCAATTATAAGACACACACACACACACCCTTATTCCTGCTCCTTTCTCCAGTACTTTAACCATATTTAACCAAACAAGAGAAGAAAGAGGAAGAACAGCAGAATAATAATATATTTGGAAAGAAATAGTTAAGGAAACCTAAAGAACCAGAGTTATGTTTCCATGGGAAGCATTATACTTATGTTTCTACGTACATGACCGAGGATACTGAGAAGATTTCTTTACAGTTATGAGTTCCTAGTGCTAGAAAGACTTCTGAAATACATGTCAGCATAGAAAGTTTTTGTTGTTTCTGTAGTACTAGAAACATCAAAAATATCTAGTGCAGATAGGGCTTAACCAGAATGATCTATTTTGGATGAGTGCTGTGAAAGTACAAGGGTTTTTACTGTATGAAACCTGATATCTCTATTATACAGATGTATATAGAAAATTTATAACTCTTCTTATCTACAGAATCTTAATGCCTTGTAAACAAAAGCCCCAAAGCAAAAGTAAATTAGTAGCTACTGAGGTTGCTATAAACAGAGATGTGTACAATTGATTACATTAAATTAACTGTTTAATTGAATGAATTTGCCTGGTTGAGTAAAACAACAAGTGTGTTAATTTTTTTTCAAATTATATTACTTCCTGCTTTTTGTTCACTGCCCTTTCTTGGACATACTATATCTGATAGTAGTGATTAATTTTGTTGTCCATGAAGTTGTGATAGCAAACAGATGATTTGACTTCTACATTTTCTTCCACAATGATAGAGAATGAAAATGGGTCTCCTTTACTTCTTTCCTTTGAATCTCTGAGTTAAAACTATCATATTAAAAATTGGCATTGACATCCTGTAATACCTGTGGTTGTAAGAATGGTAAGGAAATGCTTATGCTATTTGCAGATGAATAATTATCACTTATTTTGAAGAGCTCAAAAGGCTTACTTTTATAGATCAGTGGCAAACATTTTCTCATCCTACAGAACATCCTGAAATTTTCATTTTTTTCTTTTTTTCCTTCTGTTTCCATTGGGATGAAATCAAGAGCTCTTAAAAAATTCTCCTAAAAATGGTGGGAGCAGGGGAGGGCACTTCGGACAACTTGTTCTGTTCATTGTGTCAGAATCCTGACAAAACAGGCTGGAAGTCAAACATTTCGTCTTCACACCAGGAACTGAACTTCATTTTTTTCTCATACCTCAAGTAACTACCTTAACCACTTAGAAAAATTAATTAGTGAGACGATATATTTAATTAAGTACATATTAATTAAGACAAACAAATTTATTCCATAGTCCAGAGACATGAATAGCTACATCAGAGGTATAATACTAAAGTTCATTTCTCTCTCCTGTGCTTCTTTAATGAGTGTACAAAGAGGCAGATTTGTTTGCTACATCGGAGAGCTCCCTGGTGTTGCCACCTTTGAAGAGACTAGCTGCCATTTCTTTCTCTCTCTTACCTCTCTAAAGTTCTGTTTGTAAAAGTTGCATAAACAATCCACACACACACACAAAAAAAAAGAATTTTTCCGTAAGCTGTCATATTTCATGAAAATCCTTTATGTCTGAAAATTTCAGACCAACTCTTCTTTCTTTTTACCTGTGCTAAGGGTTATCTTTCAGAACAATTTCACATGCTCTGTGGAGAAAAGATAATAGCCTTTTAGAAAGCATCTGCCACCATATGTTCCCCACAAAACCAACTAAAACTGTTTGTTTGTTACTTCATTCCATTAGGTAAATCCTGTTTCTGAATAAAAACCCAGATGAGCCAGTCAATAGCCAGACTGCAAGTGTAGACACAAATAATTTTCAAAGATACGTAGCTTGTTCTACATAGTTCATGTTTACTAATATATGGTATACTTGTCTGTGTTCACTTTTTTTGTTGTGGAAAATTGAATGTTTTAATATATATGTCAATATATGTTGCTCTGTTGGTAAACCACAATCTCTGTAATATTCTTTCTACTCCCTACTGATTATGTTACCTCCCACATTGGTGATGGAATTGATATATGTTCATTATACTGAGACTTTTCTGGCATATAATGTTCTAAATAAATAAACAATGTCAATAACTCATGCCACTGCTGCAAATGTACTATTGAAAGAGAGCCAGTTCCCTGGCTTAAGCTACAATATTTAACAAATGAAAAATGATTAAAATTATGCCCAGGGCAATGTCTATTACTTGTTCACCAGGTGACAATGAAATCCTCTTTACAATTTGAGCTCTTTAATGAAATGCATTAGTAATTCTCTGCACTTTTTCTGTCGTTCTCCTTTGCCCTTTTGACACACCTCAAGATTTGACACAAGGAGATACATGGGTTTCACTTAGTGACAAGGCAGTTTTTCTTGGTAAATAACACCTTTTCGTTATTTACTACTATTTGCTTATTTAGTTGCTTATTGAAATTCAGAATTCTGAGCATGAAAACCAGCAGGTATTTCTCACCCCAAGCAAAACCAAAAGAAAAAAACAAACAAACAAACAAAAAAACCCACAAGTATGACTACTTCCTGTAATNAAATAAAATAAATAAAATAAAAAGAACTCCTCAGTATAAAAGAAAAAGAGACAGTAAGACCATTCAAGCACCTGTAATAAGTGCAACTTACATTTCTAACCTATCTTAGAATTTTTCAAGCTTCTTTTCTGCAAAATATTNGCTTATTGAAATTCAGAATTCTGAGCATGAAAACCAGCAGGTATTTCTCACCCCAAGCAAAACCAAAAGAAAAAAACAAACAAACAAACAAAAAAACCCACAAGTATGACTACTTCCTGTAATGCTCCTAGTTTATCAGACTACCTACATCTCAGCTCTTCTCCAGCTGATGGCACACAGAACTAACCTTTTCCTCACATGGTTTTCTTACTTGGTTTTCAGGTTCCCAAAACTTCCTACTGAATTATCTATATATGATTTTTTTTTTTTTTCCTTTCCAATCTAGTAATATGGTGACTTATGGCTTATTTTTAAAGAATTGTTGCATGGACCATGCACCACTCTATTTTATTTTAGGCTCAAGTAATGTGCATGTTCTGAAAATCAGAGGTATTTAGGAGTCTTGCACTATGCATACAAAGACTAAGACAAGTATAAGTTACTGAAAAGGTCCAAAGGTCTTGTCTAGGCAAATAAAAAAATAAAATAAAATAAAATAAAATAAAATAAAATAAAATAAAATAAAATAAAATAAAATAAAATAAATAAAATAAAAAGAACTCCTCAGTATAAAAGAAAAAGAGACAGTAAGACCATTCAAGCACCTGTAATAAGTGCAACTTACATTTCTAACCTATCTTAGAATTTTTCAAGCTTCTTTTCTGCAAAATATTCTGATTTTTTTATTTATTTATTTTTGTTTCAATTTTTCCAAATGTGTAACAAATTATATTTTTCTGCATATGGTGGTTCCAGTTATCAGAATGCCATGAAGCTTCTGTATTTGTACTCTATACAGAAAGCAAAGATGCAATAAGCCCATGCAAAAAGATTACAGAAAGTCATATTAAAAATATGTACATATATATATATACACACACACATATAAATTGTTATATTACCCGAGTCCCCAGTTCTGAGGCAATTTCTCTTTTATTCCTCATCAGTGAGGGTAGGCTCAATTATAGGAGGTGAATATTGTATTCTTATTGTTGAATCTTTGATGAGGAAGTCAGTCTAGCTTTCAAAAAACACAAAACAGCAAAAGTTGCCTCTCTTACAAACTAAAAAAAAAAAAAAAAAAGGGCTTTCTTTCCTAGAGATTTTTTCCCCTTGTTTCCCTTATCCCTGGGTGTAAGAACCCCAACTAAAATCCTCTTTTTTGCTTGTTCCTCATCTTCATTTCCAGCACCAGAATTTTTCTGCGCCAGTGATACCACCTCAGCTGGAAGCTGTCAGAACAATGAATACAACTAGCTTGTTTGAGATGGATTTTACATTCTGTTCAAAGTATCTGCAATTTTCATTGTTGGTTCCAATCTGGATGAGATAACATGTCTGTGGGTCACAGAAATTCCAGTGACCCACAGAATAACATAAGGAAAATATTAGCTGCTTCAAAGCCCAGAGTAACTGCTAATAAAGTTGAGCTACTGAAATCCTTTAGCAAGTAGCTCATTCTGTATAACTTTCTGTCCATGCCAGCAATCTTGAACAAAAGTATAGATCCTCTGGCTTTACAGGGAAAGCAATACATTTTCTCAGTTACATCTTCCCAATGTTTTAGACAAGGGACCATAATTTCTCTGTGTAGCTTTTTTTCCATTTTACCACTGCATCCTTTTACTGAATATTGTTCGAAGTATCAACTTCTGTACTTGTTTCCTGATAGCCCATACTTTTGCACCTTACATTGTTTATAATAATACTAACATGACTGATATCTCTGGAAAGTCTCTTGAAAACTTTTGTTTGTTTGTTTTCAATTTGGGCTGGTGATCCTCAAAATATTTAGGGTAGAAAAGCCTTGGAAAGCTCTGAGATCGTCTATAGAAAAATCAAGTAAGTAAAATTGAATTGAATGATCCCTGTTTTGAGTCATTGAACTGTTAGGCTGGAGGATTTGCAAGAGCTGAGCTGTCTTTTGTTTCTTCTTCATTTAATGATTCTAATTTTGTTGGGAAGAAATGAATGCAAAATAAAGTAAGATTTCATGTCCCTCCAAGCTGTAAAATATACTACTGAACTACATATATTCTATCTTCAAATACAGATTTATGAGATTTATCATCCTCATAACCATCATAATATTTTTTTTTCTTTAATTTTTGGAAAAAGAAAAAGCATACAGGATGATGGTGAAGAGAAACTGTGTAAAATTTAAATGTATCCTTCTTTGATCCTTCCTCAATGACTTCATGGATGTCACATCATCTTTATTTCACTCTCATTCCAATCAAAGTCATAACACTTATAGCTGTACCAGTACTTAATCCTTTGCTAAGGTGATAAATTCTAAAGTCATATAAGCAACACTTGTGTATCATACAGCTCTGCAAATTTCTCATAAGCCACATGGACAATTGGATAATCAATTACATAATATACAGTTACATATCTATCTATTGTGAATTCATGCAACAACATCAGAAAGGGAAACATGGCTTTTCTTTCTCCAGCTGGTGAGGGGAAGAGTAAGAAAGTTAATGTTTTTCTTCAGGTAAGGCTTTTTGGATTTCTTTTTTTAATAAGTATGTAAACACTCAGAAAAGTGGATTTTAGAAAAAATATCCTCTAAAAGTCATATAAGATTACAATATTTAAAATACATTTCTTGGTTTAGCTATTAATGTCACCTGTTTGAAGTACATTCTATGCATATTTGAGCTTGAACATCAGTTCTTATCATGCGAGTTTTTAAAAATAGTCTTTTTTTAATAATGCAAAGTGTGCTGACTTTGTTATTACTGTACAATTTTTCCTACTGTAGCTGCCCAGCTTTGCAGACTCTTATATCAGTTGTCCTTACGGTACAGGAAGGCTGACCATGATTCTAACAATTTGCAGGCATGCAATCTATAGAAAATTACTTGTATAGTACCTAAAAATGGTTTGTCACATGGTATATCATTATATATACATATATAATTTTATTTTCTCATTTTCTTCCTGAGCACTCTCTGAGAATGTCACCATTTTACTGAAGAGAAATTACCCCAGGTAAAATTTCCTCTGAGCTATTTTTATGTAATAATAAACCAAACATATCTGTGTTTACTTCATGAATTAAAAAATAAAAAATAAAGCACAAATACCACCACTTTGTATGTAAGCAAGCAAACAGCTGCTAGCAGCAACAAAACATCAGACGTATCCAAGTACATATCCAAGCTATGTACTACCAAATCACATATAAAGTAATACTTAATCCTTAATCAATGAGCCGTAAAATTGCTAGGCTGCCTTCAAAGTTATCTTAGTGTGCAGTTGTCTTACTGCTTTCCCTTCCTCTCCTTTCCCCTTTGCAGACACATACATCTCTGATTCACTAATAAGTTCCTCAGTCTTCTTCATTACCTTCTGCATTTGCCTGCTCATCATGCACATCAAGTTTTGCTCTTTCAGACTTCACTTTCACCATAACTAGCTCACAAATAGAAAAATTCCTCCAGATAAGATTTCTTCAAGACACATGAAAGTTCTGCTTCTCTTCACACATATGCAGGCTTCCATGCTCAAAAACTCTATCCACTCCCCAACTGCAATCTTTTCCAGCTCAAACTCACCTATATGTGTCTACAGAGAGAGAGCACAAAGAAATACTGCCCTGAGAGTCTGTAAGAAATTTTATAAACTTACTTTCTTACTTTCTTGAAGTGCAGAAGGATCTGCACTTTACTTTTAAAGTACTTTCTCCTAGTCACCTGCTTCTCACAAGCCTCAATTACCTGAGAAAATGAACTATAAAAATGCATGCAGAGTGTTATGGCAACCCCTCTTACCACTTGTGAAATCAAGAAATATGTAAGAAAGAGAAGTAAGAAGTATCTTTTAGGATAGGACAGGACAGGACAGGATAGTTCAGCTGGAAGGGACCTTCAAAGATCTAGTCCAGCTGCTTGACCTCTTCAGGACTAACCAAAAGTTAAACCACATGAATGAGGGCATTATCCAAATGCCTCTTGAACACTGACAGGCATGGGGCATCAACCACCACTCTAGGAAGCCTGTTCCAGTGTTTGACCCCTCTCACAGTAAAGAAATGTTTCCTGGTGTCCAGTCTGATCCCCCCCAGGCCCAGCTTTGTGCCATTCCCATGCGTCCTGCCATCAGTTCCCAGTGGGCAGAGACCGGCACCTCCCTCTGCGCTTCCCATCCTCAGGGAGCTGCGGAGAGCAGCGAGGTCGCCTCTCAGCCTCCTCTGCTCCAGGCTGGACAGCCCAAGTGTCCTCAGCCTCTCCTCACAGGACATGCCTCCGGCCCTTTCATCAGCTTAGTTGCCTTCCTCTGGACGCTTTCAAGGACCTTAATGTAATTTTTATATTGTGGAGCCCAGAACTGCACACAATATTCAAGGTGAGGCTGCACCAATGCTAAATATAGCAGGAGAATCACCTCTCCTGACCAGCTGGCTGTGCTGTGTTTAATGCACCGTAAATGTCCATTTTCTAATGAAATGGCTGAAAAAGGGGTGACACTGACTCCAAACATAGTCATGCCATCATTTTAGAAGCAAGTACATAAAAAGTATGTGTGGCTGGAAAGGTTGCATTACTTATTCTTTTGAAAAGATGTGTGTCCATTTCGAGCAAAATCCAGCTGTAGCACCAAAGCTAAGTCTACCTAAATTTTTAAGATCACACTAAAAATTTAATTTAATCATTTAAAAATGATTAGAAATGTTGGTAAAAAAAAAAAAGTAATTGTTGATTAAGCTCAAAACAACGTTGTAAGTTCTTTTGGTTTATTTCTCATTTTTCTATATTTTAATACAACTCAAATTTGTTGTAGCTTGAAGAGAGGTCATTTCAAAAGGAAAAGGCAAAATGTTTAATTTCCAGATGTCTAAGTAAATATTTTAGCACATACTAAATATATGTTACTGTGAAAATAACAAAACAGAATATTTCAGAACAGAACAACTTTAAATGTTTCAAAACACACCAAGTTCCTCCTATTTATTCCAGCCAAAATAATGCATTGGATTTTATCCAATTTTGAGACTATAATTGTTTTAAACATCCTGCAACTCAGTTTTCAGATATTTTGCTATTTATTGGAAGAAAAAAAGAACCTAAAAAATTACACACACACGCAACCAAATAAAAGAAAATAATAAAGAAAAATCAACCCTCCTCCTACTCTTCAGCGAACTGTTTAATGTACATCCGAAGTAAGACGAGTTATCCAGAATCCTCAGATTGGCTCTCTGGACAGAGGTGAATGGTACACTTCTGCTTTTCTTGTCTACCATTAACTCTGGTAATAGCAAGTGAGCTCTGCAAAAAGCTTGTCAGTTCTGTCAGATTTATAATGCTATTGTTTGGCTTCAGAGCTCTGCCAGACTTTAAAGCAGAGGAAGCTATGGTGCCTTCAGAAGTGAGGGTTGCAGGGGTTGTTTTTTATCACATACAGATGTACCAAAAATAAAGACTGTACAAAAAAGAATTTTTGAAACAAAATTATAACCCTTGAAACAGAACTTTATGTCTTATTCTCTCACAAAAAATAAAATAAAATAAAATAAAATAAAATAAAATAAAATAAAATAAAATAAAATAAAATAAAGCTATCTGTTAAACAGTCCACAGCAGGCAGTTCCTGCCTATTCCCAAAACAGATTACACCTTCAGTTTAGCGTGCCATCCCTCCCATTTCCCCTCTATTCCAAGTAAACCTTAAGATCTTTTTCATCTTGTTGGTCTGATTACAGCAGTGCTAGGGATACAAGACAGATAACTTTTATAGTAAGGTGTAGTGTCTTTCATTCAGAACAGCTGAAGGAAAAGTAACCAAGTTTCTTGAGCACAAAGGACTTTTTTCAGCTTTTTGGGTGTTCTGACTAGAAATTTTTCCTACAAACATTGTCTTAAGATATTTAGGGCCTTTACTGAAATCTGTGCATCTTTTGTATCAGACAGGGATATCTGTGTCAGACATTGGCTCTCAGACTATTGTATGTTACTTTTATTTTTTGATCCAATATTTTTTTTAAACAGAGAAGAAAAAACAGGTTACTCTTTTCTCCCACCTAATCCTATAAATGTAACAGCTCCTTTTTTGGGGGGGGTTTCATTCTTCCTTCTCTAGGTTTTACTTTGAAAGGAAATAGACTTTGTGTGCTATAATCTATAAAAAGATACTTGTGACGTAACAAGAGCTTAATATCTTCAATAAAGAGTTTGGTGTTTTCATTAGAATTTCCTATGAACTTCCCATTTCCTTGTCGGAACCATCCTCCTGAGACTTTTGGTCTTTCACACTAACATACTGTAAAAAGTATGAGATTAATAGAAAGCTTTCTGCAGCACTCCTCCTAAACTGTTCAGAGTTGGAAGCCTTTGGCTCAGCCACTTTTCAGGGTGAAATATATCCTCAGCTTTTCAAATTAAGAGAGAGGCTGAATTCTTGCATATGTAAAATATCTATTATCTAATTATGATTTCTAATTGTCCAAAGTGCCCCTGGTACCTCCCCTAGTTCTACCTGAAAAAAAAAAAAAATC
Organism: Anseranas semipalmata; assembly: GCA_013399115.1. Lineage (NCBI taxonomy): Eukaryota > Metazoa > Chordata > Aves > Anseriformes > Anseranatidae > Anseranas > Anseranas semipalmata. The sequence goes on along the minus strand of VXAA01003841.1, from coordinate 79,155 downwards.
CTTTACTGTAATTTATCTTAATAATATAAATCTATTGTAATCTTAATTATAGATGGGTGTCACTTCTCACAATACATAGGCTAAGAATGGGTTGACAGATTACTGACAATTAGGATTTTACAACCAATTCACATTGCTCAGGCAAAGGCTTCAGTTTGTGGCTTACACCCTGTAATAAGATATCTGTCACATAAAAATAGATTAATATCTCAATATTAATCATCATGCTGTTTTATATTTGCTGATGTATTAAATCACAATGCACAATGCTAAAACAGAGATTCATTGAACTTCTCTTTGGGTTTTTATTGTTAGTTAAAGAATTAAGATATTTAATAAAACGTCAAAAAAATAGCTATGTCTTGTTCCATTTCTTAAAAAAAAAAAAAAAAAAAAAAGGTATGGCAGCAATGCATTACTCATCATTCTAATAAAAGGAAATTTTATGGACGTTTGCTATGAGTAAAGCTGGATTTCAGGTCATCATTTGTGGATTAAAACTGAAGCAAAAGGGGAGACAAATGTCTGCTGGTTGAAACATTGGACTGTAGGTGCATAAACTTTTTAAATGAGAGAGAACATTCACAATTGCCTTCTGCAATGGCATTTTCTGCTGCATTCTTCTGTTACTTTTATTCCTGTTTTATTTTGTAAGACTAGCAAGTGAAACTTGCTTGTGACAGTATAACCACAGATTCCTCTGAATTTTGCCACTGATCTTTTTAATTATACCAGTTGCAAACACAGGCACTCCACCTAGACATATTCTTCATGTATCATGAAGAATTAGTAATGTATCTTCAGAGCTGTTATTAGTGAGGTGGTCAGGAGGATTGTAGCTGGGATTCTGCCAAGGTAGCAACATCCCTATTAGGAAGGATTTTTTTTCTGACAGACACTTGGCTGCCAATGCTTTAGGATTGTTCCAAAACACAGCCAGACAAAACAGTTTAATGGGTTTACTCTGCTCTTCTGAGAAGCCTGCAAACTAGCTGAATATGCTGGAGGAACAAAGTCAGAAAAAGCTCAGGATTAAAATACTCCTAGGTGGATGAATAAATTCATACACAGCTATTAACTACACAATTTTGCCTGAGGGAAGTCAGCAGAGGAAGAACACACAAGACAAAGGAACCCATGGGATTGTGCACAAAATGCTAAGCCTGTCGTGTTCACTCACATGATCATAATACCTCTGGTATGATAGAGACACATAAATATTATCATTTTAAAGTCTGCCTTTCTCTAGTTGTTTTTTTTTTTTTCGTACTGTTAAATAAAATATATTGTCAAGACATCTATCGGTCACCCTGCCACTAGTCACAGTTATCTCAAGGGATGAGAGACAGATTCCCAAAATACTCATACCCTCAGGGAAGTAAACATTGGTTCAGAATGGGCAGGAGTTAGTGAATTGTGGCACGAAAGAAAGAACTGCAAGATTTCACTCCAGAGGAAGGACAGAAGTATAGTTAAGACCATATGAGAGACAAGAAAAATGCTGGAATGAAAATTAAAAAACACAATCAGATTTCATTACTTTTCTACCAGTAGACACCACTTGATAAGCATTCTCCTCCTTTTACCTGTGCCACATATTGTTTGGAAAGTTAAGCAAGAAGATGAGAAAACATAGTGCTAAATTTCATTGGCATGCCTTTTAAAATACATGTATATAAATGTTGCCCAGCTAATATAGCCTGTTTGCTCTATATTGCACTTGCTTTATCAGCATCTTAGGTGCTTTTAATTTTATGCAGAGTTTTCAGAAGATTGAGAGCTTGTACAACAAAGCACAGAAACAAGTGGCATGTGTTAACAATTAACTGGAAGAGTGTGTGTGTGCATGTGAGAGTTACTGTTTCTCTAAGAAAGTTTCTCCCAGTGATGAAGAGAAAAATTCATTTGTCAAATAAAGAACATATTACATAGTAGGCTTCTTCAGCTGTTATCTTCCCTTCAAAATATCTCCCATAAAACACTTTTTTTGAATGATATAGATATAACGCTAGGTAATTAACTGAATACAGAAAAAGATAACTTGAACATTGAAAAGTAGAACTGGCCACAAAACTCTTTCAGAAAAAAAGAAAGAGAAAGAGAAAGAGAAAAAGAAAAAGAAAAAGAAAAAGAAAAAGAAAAAGAAAAAGAAAAAGAAAAAGAAAAAGAAAAAGAAAAAAGAAAGGCAGAAATATTTGATCAATTACTGATAAAATAGGCTTAATTCATAGATCATTTGTAAATTTAAACTCCTTTACAATTTAATAGTACATTGTCCTTTAAAGCAATGATACTGAAAACTCAGACCACATTTTAGTCAGGCTGGCAATCTGCTACTCAGAGGGTTTGATATAGTTAGTTTTTTCTCTCTCTTTTTCTTTTTAATAGTTGTCTGTAAAGCCCTTTAATCAGAAAAATGAACACTTGAGACATGTTCAGAGGGCCAAAAGCTCATGCTTTCAAGAACAGCTGGTGTATAAGCAAACCATAAAGAATGAAAGAAAATGTAAATTTTCATGTACTCTACCATGCCCTAATCCAGAAACATTTAATATTTGGTCTGTCAAGCTCCTGTGTGGAGCAATAATTATTATAGGTCTGCAAACTCAAGGAAACACTTGAAGACTACTTGTTTCTATCCCTTGTGTCATCTGAAATAACACAGGAGTCAAAAATGTGGCTTTTTCTTACCTGATTTTTTGGGAATGGGGACTAGTTTTGTAGTGTGGGAGCTAAGGGGGGTAGGATGCAAGTACCCTAGAGAAGCTCTGCAAATACCTCATCCATTGCTGTAATATGCTATCTTTCTAAAGAGGGCAATATTTTAGAGGCAGGAGGTCAGCTTAAATAAGAAGCACTAGAACAGAAGCAATTTCTCAACCATACAGAATAGTTTAGATAAAAAGCACCAAGTTGTTTCAAAAGAATGTATTTGGAAGCAGCGGGGTGATACATCTCTCTACTGCTTTAAAGGGAGTAGATGTGTGTGAAGAGTCAAAGGATGTATCTACACAAAATGTTTAAAGACAGGCTCAGCCACCCTTTGACCATGGCCTAAGTATTCTTCATGGCAGTTGCTGCAACTTCAAAACTACACAGATATGTAACTGTGCACAGTGACGAAGCTTGTGCTCCCTGCTGAGATCAGAGTGTTGTGTTCACACAGCAATATTGTTATCAGGTAAGAGCTGTCTAACTTCTAGGCAGCTTAAACCCCAGGTAAGTGTATCATGGATCTTTCTGCACACATCGGACCATTATTCTGCCTTTGTAGAATATAAAACGTTCAAGCATTCAGAACAGTCTGGAAATTATGTTACAATTTACAAAAGAAAAGGAATAGAATAACAATAATAATAAAAAAAAGAAAAAGAAAAAGAAAAAAACTTCTGAAATGATACAAAAGGACAACCAGTATCTGTTAAAATCATGCCATTTTTTGTCAAAAATAACTTGAAAACAAAAAATACAGCAATAAAGTCGCTCTGTCTGTTGACCAATCTTCCTTTATTTTCAGGCATACCAGCTCTCCAATGATTCAACATCCACAGTAACTTGTTTGTTGCATTACCTTCTTTTCTGTTTTCATTTGTCATAAATCTTCTGATGAACAGTGGAGCATCTCACTGAATGCATAGTCATTCTCATTTAGAGCTGATAATTTTGAATTGCTAAACTCCAAAATATCTCAACTGTGAGTGAAAGGACCATCCTTACCCCTGGCATATCTATCTCACAAAACTTTAATTTAATAATTTTAAATGTATCAGATTTTTTCCTCTAACTCATCTGAAATCACCAAACTCATTTTTCTGCTTCCACATGGAATTTGCCACTGACCAATTCTTAAAGGAATTAGTGATACAGAAAGAGATTTCAGACTCACAAGGAACTCCCCCATTTCAAGAGGGAAAAAAGTCTTGAAGATCAGTAAATAAGGATANAAAAAAAAAAAAACACTTTTTATATGTTAGATATGGAATCCTATGAAATTGATCATAACAGATTTTGACACACTTTCCATCCATCTACAAAATCCTCTACATGGAGATTTATATCTGGTCAATGTATTCCCTTGACCAGCTTAGATCTTTTTCATTGAAAGTCTTCTATGTGGCTCTTATAAACAGGTAATCAGATTCTGCTTTATATTGTTAGGAAAAATGTTCCTGTCTTCCACCGTCAATAAACCTTGCTGCAGTGAAATAGTGTCTTTGAGAACCCAAAATAGTCATAATTTATTTTGTTTACCTCTGCACAGACAGCCCTTGTGTGCCATTGGTGTTATTCTCACATTACAGGATCCATCTATTCTCTTCTGATTGTTTTCAGTTTTACATAAATAGATTATCCTTTTCTGTCAGAGTTCTCCTTTTCTGGTCATATTGCATGCTTCACATACCTCTCCCTGACATGTTTAACACTTCCTAGTTCAAGGATGAATGTGGCGTTATAATGTTTCTCCATTTGATGCAATATATATGGCCCTCTTACAGGTACTTTCAGGAGTTAAAAAACATGGTGCTGAAAAAAAACAAAAAAGTACTCTGCACTTCAGTCAATAAGTCAATAGATCCTTCTTGCTCAAACTTTATTTTGTTCAGTTTTTGATTACATCTGCCTTTGAGATGACAAGTTTGTTGGGACATAGAGCTGGACAGATTACGCAGCCCTGCCTTTTGCTGTCATAGCACTTTATTACATGATGTTTCAATTGTATTTCACTGTCTTTATCTCTATCTAATAAGAATGACTGATATTTGTGACACTTCTGTGATAAACTGGTCTAATATTATCAACCTGAGGCCTTGTCTCATCTTTCTGATCACATTCTGCCTTGGCTGAAACTGTTATGATACATCATCAATTGCTATAAGGACACTCACAATATCCAAAAACATTCTTTGCATGGAACATTTAACTTGCTGAATTTGTGTTGCCTTGGAAGTGTACTGAGTGAAAAGTTCACACAATTCCAAATCTAATCCGACTTGCCAATATTTGTCTTTCCTAAAGGTAACACTATACTTCCTGTTACCTGAAAATGAGGTACAGAATCTGCTTGGAATACAGTAGTGCTGTCTCAGAACATCCTTTTGATGATCACTGGGATTCAGACAAAAAAAAACTCTGCCATTTCTCATTGTGGTTATTTCCAAGCTGTTGACACATGGAATAGGCATCATGGCTTCAAAGATAACCCTTCTCCTGTTCTTGACGTACATACACAAGTCCAGCAAATAATATGCAATGACCTGATGGAGCCATACTCAGGATTCCTCCTGAAATTCTGTTTGTCCTTTATGACATCTACACAGTGTTCAGCTTGCAGGACAGGATGCAAGGGTATATGCCATGAACAGACTGCCATAAATCTTAGCTGAGTAAACAGACAGTTGTGAACTATGGAATTACAAGAGGAAGTTTTTAAACAGAGGATACAGAAAGTGAAAACATAGAACCTGTGTATAATCTAAGTCTGAAGAATTGATCTTAAAATAAACAAGTTGGGAAGGAAGAGAAAAGAACATTATGAAGAACTGGAATTCAGACAGTTTTTGTTCAATTTGAGTACTATTAAATGAAGCATGCATTGGAGCTTTCTGAGGTTAAGATATAAGCAAGGTATAGTTAGCAGTCATATCTCCAGAGAAAAATTTTAGAGGCGTTATTGCTCTGGAAAGATAAAAGTTACAGCAAAATGGGAATTATAAGGAGGAAGTAGAATGGGGTACTGAGTAAACTCTCTGGCCGAAATGATTCCAAACAAACAGGTATACTAAGATGAGATGGTTAAGAACCAAATGAAGATCTAATGGATAAAAGCACTATTGTCTTTGGTAAAACATTTCAACTGTACAGCAGCATAGGTCATCACAGAAACTAAGCATAGTGAGTTAATACATTTACTCCCCTTACATAGACACGTGCACACACACATACATTCAAATGAACAGCAATAATATCCCGAGTACAAATTTCACTACACTGAGGGTGATTAATCACCATAACAAACTAAAAGGAAGATGCAAATGCTCTCCTTGATGTCTCAAATATACAAGAGATAAACTACAACTCCCAGAAGAGTAATCAAACACTGGTCATCTGTCAGCTAAACTAAATGAGACCAAAATATAACTGTCTGTGATTTGACTTGAGTGAATAATAGAATTTCATATCACAAACTAAATGGATTTCCTCTCTCCTACACCTCCTCCACCTCAGAAATGTAGATTTGGGACAATCCAAAGCGTGTAATTCCAGCCAATACAAAATAGTTTGTTTTTTGTAAACCCTTCAGCTTTTTCCTTCTATTCTTACCTTAATTCAGTATTTTTTAATTTTGAAATTGTCTTAATATCTTATTATAAAAATATATAAACGAGCATTTTATAATTAAAAAAAAAAGAAAAGATATTTTTAAACATTTTTATACCTGCAGCTATTTCCTGTCTTTGAAAATGTATTTGGCCTCTTCACATTTTATTTTTCAGCAAAAATTACTATTTGTGGAATAGGATCACAGGTCAGAAAATATAATCTAACAGTCCCTCTGGCCTCATAAGTGTTCTGATTCTAAGCCCTAAAGCCTAGAATTGAGTAGGAAACCTCTTTATAAACACAGAGACCAAAATGATATGCAGACTACCAAGTTTGACCCTGCATAGTTGATGAAAAGACCTGTATATTAACAACATCAAATTTACTTTGAAGAGTACTTGAGACACTTTGATAAGAGCATGACAGTTTCTGATGAAAATCAGAAATCAGAGAAGGATTACCTCAACTGAGAGAGATGATTCAGGTAGTCTCAGTCAGTACTGATAAATACCACAAGTTGTGCTGACGGACTGATGGTTTACTTTTTTGGAATGCAGAGTTGGAAAAGGAAAACAATCAAAAGTGATTGAAGCAAATGACATGAAGTTAAAAGAGGTCAATAAATAACATATTAGATGTCTTTCACTCAGACATTACTCTCCTGAATTATCTCACAGTACTTGAATCTGATAAAAATAGGTAAAGGTTAAAGAAAAACTATCGGAAGCTAGCTAGATGTTAAGAAGGTAAATGGAGAGAGAGAAGGACCGAAAATTTTATTGCAAGAAAACCATAGGTAGATTGTAAACTTAGTTTCTATACTTTGAAATCTCATGCCAAATCTTGCTCCTAGAGACAAATGCCTTGCCACGTATGTGCATACTTTAAGCTTGTTTTATTCTTAGCATTCAAAGATGAGTGATATCATAAAACTAGGTAGTATTTTCATATCTAAAAAAATGGTTAAAATTCTGTAATGTATTATGACTGTACAGCCACTGTGAGGTAAGTAATATCCATTCAAGGTTTGAAATGGATGTTACTACTTTATTTATTTATTTATTTATTTTGTCATCAAGCAGTAGCCTTTCCTATGTTTATTAGTGTATCATCAAATTTTATGTACTGAATTGCAAGACTCTTGGTTGTGAATTAGAGAACTGTCTGGGGCTAAAGCATGAAGGAACATGATCTCATACTTTTCCCTCTTATCCCAAAGTTCTGGAGGTTTCAAATAGTTTACTTTAACAGATAACTACATACCAGTCAAACACCTCTTTAATGGGAGTGTTCCTGAGCTGAATGTCCTAATTTGCTCCAGTAAGGAAAAATCCTTGCCTTATTAAGTCTTCTATATAATTTAGGCAAATATTGTCAGAGATTAAGGAATCTTATACTCTGCCTTGGGAAAGATAGGGTAGTTATGTGCTTAAGAAAAAAATAAAAATCCTACCTGAAGTGTTGGTTTGCACTCCTCTCTCTGCCTTCTTACCAAACTTCAAATGTAAGTTTATCAAGTCACACTTTTTTTCTATTGCGCACACGCGCGTGTGTGTGTGTGTCTCATCTATAAAAGAGAGGTATAATTTGCTTTCTTGTGTTGATTATATTAAAGTTCTGAGGAGCACTCCCCATACCAGTGTTTATTTACTGTGAATTATAAAGACCAGTGTAGCCAGACATGTTCATAACCAGTATCTACTTATAAGTCCTGCTGATCTGGGGTATAAAATAACACAGTCTTTAAAAGAAAAGAGGAAAAAAGAGGATATGTTTAGAAGTGTGCAACGGCACATTTACTATTTCACAAATATCAAAATATTGTGTCATAATTCTGTTACAACTACCCACATCAGACCCTGAAAGGGGCATAAAAAATAGTAAATTTTATTGTGACTGATACATTTACCATTCACGTACATTTTAAATTTCTGAAGGTCATACTTGAAATGATTTTCCTCTAGCTACAATGTTCATACTCCTTCAGTGTCCAGCAAAAAAAGTGCTGCCATACCAAGAGAGCCATTTCTTTACAGTGCTTTTACTTATATTTGAAATTAATTCCTGATAAGTTATAGTAGGGACTAAGAGATCATAGATTGTTCCTACCATATCATAAAAGGTTATCAGGGATTAAAACAATCACTTGATATTTTTTAAGCTATCATCATTTTGCTACCAAAAATGAGAATTAACTCTTTTTTCCTAAGACCAAGTTAACTAAAAAAGACATTTCTTTTCCCTATCAAACATTTTCCAAAATACCATGAGGCTTTTTGGAAAATAAATATGTTCATAAGATTTTTAACGCCATTAGAACTATCACTGCTTATAACAGATCCAGATGACAGACTGGATTTTACAGCCACTTGCTATTTTATTTATTAGGCTCCACTTTCTTGATCTCAGATATGTTTGTTATATAAAATAAGGAAGTCAGTCTAGGGCACTACTGATAGGAAAGAAATCTACCTACCATGGGAATACAAATAAAATTTCTTGAGCTATTTCATCCAAATACTGTCAGTGCAATTTAGATCTGTACTAAAAGAGCCTTCCACACTATGTCCATTTTGTGTAGAGAGCATGAAAAGCAAATGGCCATTAAACACCCATTGAATGGAATTACCAAAGTGACAGTAGGACTTGAATAAGATAATTAACATTCGTTGTTTCCTTCTTTTCTTCATCCTTGTAATTCTATCTCATTATCTCTCTACATTCTCACACTTCACCTATTACCTTTGACTTATTAACTCCTTAAACTTCAAATAATAGAACTAAAGAGCCTGAAGCATATACTGTAAGCTTTCCAGGAATTGTCCTTGTCCTGTTGCAATGCCAGAATGAGTATATTATCATTCATCCCCTCAAGACTGCATTTCCTCCTGGTTCTGTGTATTAGAAATGAGACATTTGGGCTTCTGATCATTGAAATGTCCCAGGCTGACAGCGCAAAGCCACTTAACAGAAAATAAGTGGCTCTCTAACTCTGCTTACAGTGCCAGGTTTTGATTACGATTGTCATTCCAGAGATACACATCACAGACAAATCTTTGGTACTTAGTATTACGGGATAAGCATTCATACTTCCATTTAATTCTACTCTAATTATTTGGGATGCAACACTAAATATGACAATGTTTGTTTTTTTGAGATCCAGCAGTTTTTCTTTTTTCCTTTTTTTTTTTTTTTTTTTTTTTTTTTTTTTTTTTTTTTGCTAGCTGCCTGGATTGCTATGTGTCTGCATCCATATTTAATATTTTTGGAAGGGGTAAAAGTGTTTTCTTGAGTCGTGCTAGTTAAACAGTTTAAAGAGGACAGATTTCAGCTGTCATGCAAAGAATAAGAGGAACTAGAGAAGAGACACTAGGGAACAGCTGACACAGAGTTGTAAGTCTTTCGCTAGGCAGTCACTTGCATTTCCTCTAAATAAGTACGAGGAAAAAATATGTGGAGTAAGTGAGGGGAAAAAAAAAGCACAATACAAATAAAGCTAAGGAATGCAGCATGCAGTTTCTGTCTGGTTTTTGTTCTGTTTTTGCAAGAGTTACAATCAGAAATCACAGCTGACTTTTCTGTTTGTTCAGGTGCTTGAAAACAAAAGTTCCCTTCATTTGGGGGATTAAAAACAAACAAACAAACAAACAAAAAAAAACACTTGGAATTATGACAGTGCTATATACTTTAAGGCATAAGGACTTCAGGGAAAGTCTCATACCCCTTTGAAGAATTTACACATCTTTATGCGATATATGGACTTTACAGAAAGTCTCATATCCCTTTGAAAAATTTACACATCTTTATGCTATACATCATCCAATTTCCCCAGCTTCTTAGCTAACATCATCACTGTCCCTTGCCCTTTGTTCCTGAGAGCTTTATAGGAATACATGATATATTTCTTCCTGTCCTCTTGCACTTTAGGTCTTATTATCACTTGCTCTCATTGCTGTGGTACTTAATATACTTTTACAAATTCAAGTTAAATTAAGAAAAATATCTGTCAAGTATGACTTCCTTTCTCCTGTTCCAACCCAGAAAGGCAGACATTTATCTTTATGTTTTTTTTTTTCTTAATGGTTAATGCTAAGGTTTGATGAGAAACCAAAGCTGACCACATTAAAACTGACTTACAACCTGGTAACTCAGCCCTCACAGCATATAAGAAAAAAGGACTGATTCTGAAGGCTTGTTCTAACCTGAAACTGCTGCCTTTTTCATGCAGAAATTCAGATCCTCTGACATGCCTGCTGACAGCTTACTCCAAAACAGCAACTGAAAAATGATGATTAACAGGAGGCAGCCTCTTTGTTGCCATTAGAATGAGTGGAGCATCTCCTCTTGATTAGAAAGAATGGAGCATCATCCTCTTGAATGACTTGAGGATTAGAAAGAAATATTCAATGTTAATAAATACAAAATAATGCACACCATTATACTGCATTATATAATGCAAACCATTTAATTACACATGCTGTCAGAGAACAGCAAAAGCAGGGTGTTCCCTAAGGGAAGGCAAGCTTAGAGCCAAGGGCAACCATGATGGAGAGTAGGCTATGCCCCTGTCGACAGGGCACAGTCCCACAGCACCAAAGGCAAGTGAGCAGGGCAGGTGACTGCAAAGGGTCCTATCAGCAAGCATTATGCAAGGGCAAAGTAACAAGACAAGTCCAAGGTCAATTCAGGAAATCTAGAAAATTCAGGAATAGGGCAAGGGTAAAGCCCACGTACAATGCATGTGGTGAGTAGGAATAGGGCAAGGGTAAAGCTCACGTACAATGTATGCGGTGAGTATGAATAGGGCAAGGGTAAAGCCCATGTACAATGTATGTGGTGAGTAGGATGAATAAGTAAATAGGGAGGTAGTGATTACTTCTCATAGACAGCCACTGAAATTGCCTGGCATCATTTTAACACAGAGCACTTTCTTATTCAGTGTGTAATTCAACCGTAGAAAATATTATCAACAGATTTAATGGAGGTCAAGGGAATATGTATGTTCAGAGCAGATTTAGGTGAATTCATAGATTTTAAGTCCACCAGTAGCTATCATATATGTGACAATTGGATCACCTGGTCATTTACTTCCAGATTTTTGACTGCTGAATTGCATTACTGGAGAAAAGATCACACTATCTACTCTTTGTCAAAACATTTACTAGTTGTCACTGTCAGGAGCATGACGACTTAGTTTGATCCCCCATTTTCTTACAGCAGCCTTTGCATTCTTTCAACAAAAAGGATTTATGTCATAACCATAATGTCAAGGATGTGAAAGACCTCATTGCAAAATCAAGAAATAGAGAAGGAATATAGGCAATAAAGTCAAGCAAGCTGAAGGTGCAGTCCAAAAGATCTATTTTAAAACTATCTAGCTACCAAATACTCAACAAGTTTTTAAGCAACCAGATAACTAACATTTATGTGAGAGGATTAAGCAGGACTTATGCTAAAAATTGAGGGGGATAAACTAAAAAGATGGAAAGAGCACTTTCAAGAGAGTCTGAATAGAAGAAAACTTAGGGTTAAACCTAAGTACTCACAGAAAAGTTCCAAATTTCAGTAATAAGCTATGACCTTCCACTAAATAGGAAACAAATGAAGCTAGTTAAAAAAAGGAAGCTGCATGGCCAAGGCAAAATATTAGCCAGAATCTGACTGAAGAATCTGAAAGCAATGACCAAGGACCTGCAATAATGCATGCAATACAAAAGCATATCAACCTTACTGTCACAATGCCACAGAAGGAAAATGAGCCAAAATGTAATAAGGAGCTCAGCAGAATGTTACTGTCACTTCCAGGAAATGTTCACATCAGATTGATGTTAAAGCAAAGGAAAACTAAGAGGAAAAGAAGATAAGAAAAGAAGCTACAGGTGTCAGAGAAGGGACATTATATTCTGAATAAATACAGTGTTTTGAATGGTCCTAGAAGATACACTGAAATGCAAAATGCTAATGACTATTAATTTGTGTAGTTCTAACTAGTATAATTCTGAAAAATTGTTTTTTGGTATTCATCTTGCCGAAAATCCAGAGAGGATAATAGCTGGCTGTGGAACACAAATGAAGTTAGCAAGTGTGGTGAGTTAACCTTGGCCTACAGTTAACTGTTCACCCAGCCACTCACTTACTTTCCCCCTCAGCGGGATATGCGGAGAAAGAACAAGAACGCCCATGGTTTGACATAAAGACAGGGAGATCACTTACCAGTTACGAACGCAGACAAAACTGACTTGATCTGTGGAAAATTAATTTATTGCCTATTAAAATAAATATTTAATTGCTGATTTGAGTAGTGTGAAACTACCTACACCTTGCCACCTACACCAATGCAGCAAGAAAGTAAATCTTTGTTAAAACAATGTATTTTGTGCACTCTTGAGCCAAAAACAATGCATTATTTGTTGACAAGAATAAAAAGCAACCCATGCAATTATTCTTACTCTTGATTACACTGTAAGAACAAGGCTTGAAGGAAAAAATATGGAATGCCTTGAACTGTGAATCAGAAATATAAAGACTGAAGGCAAATACTGAATAAACTTTCTCCCAGTTTCTGCACTTCTAGAAAGCATAAAAGGTAGCTCTAAATAGATAGAACTAAAGTTTTGAACAGCCATTTACAACAATTCTTTCTGTGATCAGTGTTTTTAACAGGAAATCCAAAATTCTCATCAAGTGAACATTAGGCATATCATTATATTGAGAACTAGGTAATAGTGAATGATAACACAAAAGCAGAAAGAAGAGTAAGAATCAGTAGAGTATTTCTAATGAAGAAGTTACATACATCTGAACTGCATAGACCTACCTAACAGTAACAATTCTTGAGGCAAACCTGTGTATTTTTTACTAAATATCTGAGAAGACCAAGAAATGTTGAATCAATAGATCAGGTTACAAAACTGAACAAATATAAAGGTTCAGGAACATATCAATTGGTAAATTTCTATTATGGGAAAAATAGATAAAAAGGTTTGGAAATGTCTGAAGAGTAGAAGCACAAGCAGTCCTTACGGCTCCAAACACTGTAATAGTGAACCACTACTACAATAACAGGATCAGAGAATGGTTGAGGTTGGAAAGGACATCTGGAGGTCACCTGGTTCAACACTCCTTTCAAGCAGGGCCATCTAAAGAAGATTGTTCAGGACCATATCCAGATGGCTTTTGAATATCTCCAACGATGATGACTTCACAGCCTCTCTGGGCAACCTGAAAGACAGATAGAAGGAAAGATAATCAGTCAGGGATCGTACAGAAAGATAGGTAGGAACATCTGAAGGGTGATGGGTGATTATTTTTTATTATTATTTTTTGAAAAAGGCTACACTTGCTTTTTGTTTTGAATTGTTTCAGAATTTGAGAACAAATAAGAAAATTTAGATTATTGATATGGAGGTTAATTTTTTAATTAAGTAGTTCAAATGATGATATCATGATATCATTAAAATGTTTGCATGCTTAGCTATATGCAGAGAACACAGATTCCTGAATTTAGTTATTACCTAACAAGCTACAATTAAGAAACATGATAGAATCTAGCTGATTGTAAGACACTTTCACATATTAAAAAAAAATCATTATATTAGAAATAGAATGATTCATGGAAATCCAATATATTTTTAGATCAAATAGAAGATGAGATAAAATTACAGACTTCAAAGGTGGGCTTTTTCATCTTTTATTTTAAAGCATTGTCATTTCCTGAATTGAAAGAAGATTATAATAAGAAGGTAGGTTTATAATTACAGGGGAAAATTCTGAATGTATCTATTGATATAAAAGTGAGCAAGATACCAATAGCAATGTACAAAATATGTTTACCTAAAACTGTTGAGATTCTTCAGTGTCTTTGTCTCCTACGCACATTCTAGTTAACCTAAAGTGTCAGATGAGTATTACTTTAGGTTTATGACATGTGTGTGGTACTACAGAAGGCAAATACAGGTGCTCAGGGGAAGTTATGGGTGATTTACAGCATCAAGCATACCATATTATATGTTCTATATTGCACAATAGAGTTCTTGTTACAGAGCTGTGAACCCTCACCCAGCTATTTAGATTTTACACCCTATGCAAAGCCTTTTAATTACATTGGAAATTCTCTCTGCTTAGGATTTTCTGGGAACTTATACCTGTTACATATCCCTGAAAAGAATGAACACAAGGATATCTACAGAAGTGAAATACCACTTAAATTATAGAGACATGCATTTAGATTTTTTCTGGCCTTACATTAAATAAGCACTAATTTTGCTTAACCAAGTAACTGGCTCCTTCATGCTTCATTAACTCTGAGTTTTCTTTACTAAGTCATAGCTTGCCAGTAAAGAATATTGTAGTTTTAGTAGGATGGTATTGATGTCTTCCTAATTTATTAGAAACACTTTAAAGTCTCAATGGATTAAACTATACTATATGTAGAAAAAAAAAGGCAGCAATTCTTTCCTTTAGCACCAAATCAACGTTTCAGATTTGTATTCCAAAACGAGGATGAGAAACTTGCAAAGATTGCAGAAATGTGAAAAAGCTTAAATCTCTAAGGAGACTGGAGCTCCTTAGAGAATAAAAATGGAGTAGAATGAAAATAAATGGATTCCTGCCCATGGAAGAAATTACATTAAATGCTTGTCGGCACTTATGGTTTGTGAAATCCTGTTCTTTAGATGTACTTGCATGCACAAAAAGAAGCCATCAACCAGTTCAGGACCATGAGAGATCAAATGGCCTCTTGGTGCCAGGACTAACCCAGAAAACAGATCCTTCCCACAATGTAGCACAAAAGCATATGTTGCCTGGAGATAAAAGATGGAAGATATGACAGGTATGAAAGTCGATACTAAATCTAACCTGCATATGGCCAAGAGCATCTTTATTTCTATAGAAGGAGCAGTAAACTGTATTTGGAAGTGTATGTTCCCTGGGACAAAAACACTCTCGTTTTGTGTGCATGCAGTTTACTTTCACAGGCTATCTTCCACCCAGCAGCTGGGCCGTGTGGGCTCTACCACAACATAAGAGAATCTCCTACAGTGTTCCACTAACCTGCACCCATTATTGGAAATGTACCTCTCCACCATTACACTGCTGTTCCTGCTTGCAAATTCAGATCATAAGTGCCATGAATTTCTGTGGACAGTTTAATCGTGACAGATCATATCACATGCTTGGTGCCTTCTGCTTCCCTTCTCACTCAGCTTTGCAACTTCTCTTGAAAGGAAACAACCTTCACAGAGGCACCTGCACTGAAGCATATGGGAGTGAGCTTGACTCTCTTAGCTCTTTGAAATGAGCTCACATGTTGCAGAGAGCAAAGCTCTGACAAAACAGCTAAAGGCCCGGAATGGAGGAGGCTGCTGGCTGCTGTAAAAGGTGGGACAGATGAGTTTGAGTATGTGGACAGGTGAGCATGAGGTTGGGGACCTAGCCTAGAGAGAGCTCAGTAGAGCCACAGGAGCAGAGGTACAAATCTGGATTTGGCTGAGCTATTGGAGAAAGACACACAGGGCAAATGAGGAAAAAATGCTTAAGAACAAATTCAGGATCTTGCACTTGAATCTTGCCTGGTATCATGTATTACGTAAGACTGACTCTGATCATGGGGCAATTTAGGCTGCAAAGGACTTCTAGAGTCATCTGGTCCAAACTCTTGTTCAGACCAGGCCCAGCTTAGAGCAGCAGCAACTAGATCACCAGTCAATGAAAATGATATCAAAGATATTGGCATGGTGCAGCAACAGATGCCATTTCCTTGTGATTTGGTTTATAACATAGTTATCTAATTTCTTTCTGTAAGAACATTTATCTTTTAATATTTTCTGTAAGATTAAAGGGATGGGGTAAGAATATGTAAATAAAGACAAATACCTGAAAAATATTACAGATAGTCCATCACCTATTACATACTTATTGTAATAGATTGTGCTTACCAAGCAGTGGACATCTACATAAATTATCTAGACCCACTGAGAATAAAGTGGAGGTGAGTCTATCTAGGAGAAATTAAAAGAATGCCCCCACCCCACCCTCAATAAATAAATAAATAATAAAACCAAGAAATAGTAGCAAAGAAAAAACAGAAAACAATAATTTTAAAAAGACCAGTGAACACTGTAGACTAAGCAATTTTCTGAGTTTAATAATGTTGATAAATTTCTTAATTAAATGCATGTATAGTCAGTTGATATATTTTAAATCTAATGCCTTCCTCAAACTTTTTGTTTGTTCTTCGTAGATCTCTGCTTGTTGATATCTATCAAACATGTTAGAAATAAGGAGTTTAATTTTAAACATGGAGCCACAGCAATGTTTTCTGATTTACAGAGCATGTACAACCCCAACTCAGTACTCAAGTGAGCTGAAGCAAATAGAAGCTAATGGCACTGAAAATAGACACAAAAATATGCCTGCCATTCTTTGTAAAGGAAGAGGATTTGATTGAAATTCAAACTGGTGAAACTCTAAGCAAATCATTATAGAGGAAGACTGTCTGTAAAAATTGTTTTCCGGCTGTTTTTGAAAATATCGTGAAAGCAAATAAAATCATAGAAATCACAACCGCACTTCCTGGAGTAGATATAATTACAATATTGCTTGTCTTTTCCTGATCTCCACGGCACTTCCTACAGCATCATAAACTTGGGAAATATAAAAATTCCTGCAAGAACTCCTGAAGGTTCAGAATACCACAAATTGCATATTATGCAATACCAGTAGCAGAGTACATAACTATTTTTCATGTACAGTTATCCCTCCCAAATCTACTAATTTCAGTCTGACCTTTATTCTAGAGGAAGTCTGCTTTCTTGACCAAAACAACTGCTTTTGCTCAGGAAGAATAGATCTATCTGTTTTACGGTTTATGAGGATAGATCTTTTTATCAGCTATATTTACATATTACATGAAATCCTTTTCAGAAATTAAAATGGCTTCAAGTCCTTCCATCAACAAATCAAAGTTTAAGACAAATGTTCCTGTCTTGAATTTCCAAACAGAGTAAGAACTACAAAGTGCTAAAAGCCCTAGGTAGTTGAGAATAACCAAAATTAGAGATAAGCCTCCAACAAAATGTCTTCTTCTGGTCCTGCAGTTGCACACAGATGAGTAAGGAATAAGAGAAGTCTGACTTCTTCATTATTATTAATAGATACACTTTTAAACTTGTATTTCAGACTATAAAAAGTTCTGCTGTCGGTAGAGGACAAACAGGACACATCTGGACTTCACAGTGAATGATTTGGACATTGTCTATTAGCAAGCTGCCCTACAGACAACAAAGACACCATATTTTATGTATTTTGTCAGACATGATCTCAAATGAAATCAAGAATAGCAGTCATGCACCTGTGATAAGATGCATTTCTATTAGAAGATTGGGATAATGAGTTCTCATCATCTATGAAAAGCTCCATTATCTGGTGACTAAACAGCACATTACCAGTGAAATAAAAAATTATCAAAATGAACTCATCTTAATTTAGCCTGAAAAGGTTATCGTCAAGTGTATTTCCAGATGGGAAGACCTTTTAAAGAGTTTATAAAAGAAAACACATTCATTTGTGAAACATTATAGGAATCTGATGTAATAAAGTCTAAAAGCTCTAAACAAGGTGTCATAAATATTTCACACTACTGAAAATCACCATGTACAAACTGGACATTGAAGGGACAATTGAAAGTGGTTCTGTTCCTAAGCAACACTGTAAACCTCATTACGTTAACAGAGAGAGTGATTTGTTTGATTTTACTGCTCTGTTACTTCACTGTCCCCAGAATACCAGTCCTTCTTACAATAGGTACTCCACTGCAAGGGGACAAGGACTAAACACAAGGCATTCCCTTGAGCAGAAAAAATACCCCATTGCCTCCATCCATTCTACAGCCTTATGAACAGGTTTTACGTAGGAAGAATTTCCTTTACAGTCTGAAAGAATGTAATTTTCTAATTTCTGAAATATTACAATTAAAACCACAAAAGTATAATGTAAGTGGAACTGAACAGCGTAAAAACTTTTCTTTCTCTATACAGCTGAAAATATTATTGTAGCACTGACAGAGAATCTAGAAAGGTTAATATTCATTCTACAAATCTGCATATCTCACACATTTTCTGAAATATTTTACCTTTACCTCTAAAAAATACTTTCCCTAAATTTATCTGTGCAACTGCTTAACCCAGAGTTCTACTCTACATAAATCATGTTACAAATGAATGAAGTAAAGTTTTTGTTTACTACCTTGTATACCGTTATTCCAAGCATATTTTATTGATCAGCAGTGTTCATCTTGGGATGAGGACATTCACTACAAACGTACTACAACCTACTTCAGCAGGTTTCTCAGGAACTCATCCAGTCGGATTTTGGATATCTCCAAGGATGGAGACTCCACAACCTTACTGAGCAAAGTGTGCCACTGTGTTCACGATCATGGTATTTCTTTTTCCTTGTGTTTAAATGTTATTTCCCATATTTCAGCTTGTGTTCATTGCCTCTTGTCCTGTCATTGCATGCTACTGAGAAGAGTCTGGCTCCTTTTTCTTTACTCCCCCCATCAGGTATCTATATACTTTGATAAGACCTTCTTGAGCATTCCCTGCTCCAGGATGAACAGTCCCAGCTCTGTCTCCTCATATGAGAGATGCTCCAAGCCCTTAATTGTCTTTGTGGCCTTTCACTGGCCTCACTCCAGTATGTTCCCTCTCTCTTTTGTGCTGGGTAACCCCGCTCTGCATCCAGCACTCCAGATGTACCTCATCAAGGGAAGGATCACCTCACTTGACCTGCTGGCAACATTCTTCCTCACCCAGTCCAGGACACTGTTTGCCCTCTGCACTGCTGGTTCGTTGTCAGGTGTGGGTCCACCAGGACTCCCAGGGCTTCCTCCACAAAATTGCCTTCCAACCACTCAGCACCAAGCCTGCACTGCTGTATGGGTTTATTTCTTCCCAGGTTCCTTACTCCCACAGGTCTCAGGGGCCTGGGATTCCTAAAGGCAAATCTTACTTTTAAAGACTGAGGTAAAGAAGACTGAGTACCTTGTCCTCTTCAATGTCCTTCATCGCCAGGGCCACTGCCCCTTTCAGCAGTGGGCCCATGTTTTCCCTGGTCTTCCTTTTGCTGCTGATGTACTTGTGGAATCCCTTCCTGTTGCCATTCAGATTCAACTCTAGATGGGCTTTGACTTTCCTAACCCCAAATCTGCATGCTCAGACAGTGTCTTTATTTTCCTCTTGGGTCACTTGACTACATCGCTTGGATACAACTCAGAAACTTATGATAATTATTTTCACACGGCAAATAAGAAACTTCAAGTAACATTTTGCTC
This sequence comes from Anseranas semipalmata, assembly GCA_013399115.1. Taxonomy (NCBI): domain Eukaryota; kingdom Metazoa; phylum Chordata; class Aves; order Anseriformes; family Anseranatidae; genus Anseranas; species Anseranas semipalmata. Next base: position 59,498 of record VXAA01003841.1, on the reverse strand, counting down.
AAACTGGTAACAGTTTTGCTGTGTTTGTTGTTGTTGCTGTTGTTTTTCTGATTGTTTTTTGGTTGTTTGTTTTGTTTTGTTTTGTTTTAATTAGAAACTGTCCTTACATATATAAAGGCACAGAATACAATTCCCGTCTGACCAGATATTTCCAAAGATATAAAGAATTGTATAAAACTTACCATAGAGTCTTAAAAAGCGGTAACGCTGCTCACTGTCAAAATTGGATGAAAATGAAGCATTCTCTGTAAGACAAAACAGTAGTAATTCACAACTATTGGTTAGGTGTCAAGAGTGCTTACAAAACATAAAACAAGACATTATGTTGGTTCTGAGAATTTCTCTACACTACAGCAAAATACCCAGAGATTTGAGTTTTGGTAAGAGAATTACTTGTTCATAGCCATTAGTGACACTGTTTCATCACCGGTAGCAGGAATAAACATGGTACAAAGAACAGTTAAAAACATACCTCAGCTGACAAAGTTCTTTCCCATTGTTCATTTTCATTTTATAAGAATGAACCTGTGTAGAATTTTATACCAGTGTTAGCCTGTGGAGAATTGGATTCACTAAAGAATTTGACAGCATTCCTGCCTTTGTTATATTCCAGTATGCACTTGTTATAATCCAGTAAGGAGCTTTTAGAAGATATGGACATCATTACCTCTGATACCATTTATTTCTTATTTTGTCAATGGTAATTTTGGTCTAGACCATATCTAGACAATTTTACCACACCTCTTTTTTTTATATTCCTTGTTGTTGCTAATGTCCTCTGCATCCGTCCAGTTTCTGCAGCTCTATTAATGACATTCCTATTGACAAAATAGTTGAAAATTCAAATATATTGCTCCGTATTTGAGATAAAATACTAAAAAGAAGGATATAGTGCCAAATTCCCCTGGGAATTCAGTACCTTGCACAATGGAAATACAGAGAGTTATCAACTAATACGCAGGAACTTGGCGTTTCACACATGGAAGGATTGGTGCTCCTACTCCATTCCTGAATGGACATCATCCTCAGGGACAGCTTGCAGCCCTGCTCCTGTGTAAGACATGACTCCTCCAACTCCCACCAAGTTCACAAGTCATTAGGAGAGCAAAAGCCAACACCTTCAGCACCTCCAAAAGAAGATATTTTATGTGAGGGTCTCATGGTTCTCTCCCATTGGAGCAATGGAGAGACTTTGATTTGCAAGAAAAAGACATACTAGACTTATCTCTCTGGTGAGGCAGCAGATCCTGCAGAGTTCTGAATCAGGAGAGCCAAGAGAAAAAGGCAGGCCCAGGTCAGACAGCTGTTCCTGGCCTTGCTGCTGCTTTCAGCACCTGTAGAGTTGCTTCAAGCAGTGTGGTTGACCTGAAAGTCACTGTTTCAAAGATGAAGTTGCTCACCACAGTGCAAGTCAGCCTGAAGTTGGTGGGATCAGGCGTTACTGCCTCACAGGGAGCAGCAGATTTGTGGAAGACAGCCATGTCTGGTTGTGTACGAGTTTTTGCAACTGTCCAAGAGCTATCTTTTGCTTAAGAAAGGGCAGGATGAGGTATCAACTCACACTTTAAATAGGCCTCATCTCAAAAATGAGGAATACAGAGTCCAATCCAAACTATTTCTCAAACTAAAGATCTTTGTTGTGAATGATATTACTTCCATCAGTAAGCAAAAAGGACAATATATCAACAGCTTATCTAAGGTCTTACCTCAGATTTCCCCATTTTGTCTAATTAAGAAATATAGAATATGACCATCTTATTAACATGTTTCTACCCATCATTCATGCTAGACGTGATTTAATATATATGAAGTAGTTTATATTTAGTAATTAATATACATGTAATAGTAATTAACGTGTGTTATACTAGTACTACAAAAAAGGAAAAAAAAAGGAAAGCCACTATGAACTGCAGCTAGATGACTGAACCACAGGATTTAAATGCATCTTAATTTCCACACACATTTAAAATGTATGTTATGTTCCAAATATCCAGCATACCAGATCTAAATATACAGAAAATTGGTACTTTCGGTCTCACTTTCAGATACTATTTAAAGGTATTCTGAGCAGATAGACCAAAATGGAATCTAAGCATTTTCATGAATTGTATTCAAACTCCTTGCTTTTAAAATAGATTTATGTACTTAATACTAAATCTAGTAGGTCTGGGATTTGTTGATATTTTTAACTGAACACATTCCATGCAAAAATTTGTGATATTCCCATCTTGCTGATGTGTATGCTTTGCTTCGCAAAGGCTTTTTATTTCATAATTTTTATGCCTACAGACCATTTTTCCATTTCTATAAGAGCTGCTACAAGTCAATATTCTGAATTGCTTTTAAGTTCATTGTAATGTAAATTTAGACAGGGGAAAAAAACAAAACAAACAAACAAAAAAACTAGTTTTCCAGTTTACACTGTACCTGTCAGCTTATTCAGAAACTGACATCATTAGGAGTATGGCTGAATTTGAAAAGAAAATACATTAGATGTGAGCTAAACAGTTCTGTATCCAGTTAAATAGTTTTGTGTTCATTTGTTATTTAGACTTGTATTTATGTTGCAGAAAGTCTCAGTAGTGGAGTTGGAAGCAGATTTTAAAGTCCCATGTGTTTGGATTGAATATATAGTCCAGATGATTTCTGATAAACATAGAGAGATAAGAGGGAAACAAAATTCCAAACAAAGCAAAACAAACAAACAAACAAAAAAAACCACCACCAACAAAACATGCACGCACAAGACAACAACCATAACAACAACAAAAAAAAATCTTTTAATTTAATGTCAGGTGCTATTGTAATGAAATCATGCAAGTTTCTGTAAGATGGTAATGCCCTTCAGAAATAAAAATCTAGCATACAGGAATCTGCTTCCTCAAAAATAAGAGTAAGTTTTGCTTTCATTCACATTCTTGTTTACACTACATCCCATGTGCAATAAATGGAAAGGCACAAACAGATATTTTTTAGCTGGATTTTTTATTGAAGTTTGGCGTTTGTTGTATTTTTTTTTAAGGGGTGTGTGTGTTTGTTTTATTGTTTGTTGTTTTTTCCAATTTAATAATAGATAACTGTCCTTCAGAAAACATTGGACTTCCTAATTAACAGATCACTTGAAACAGGAGGATGTGCTGTACCACTGCAATCCTGCACTCTCATATATTCTCTGAGGCAGCCACTTCTGGCCACTGTCGAAGACAACAGTGTTAGCTGCTGCCTAACACTGACTGTTCTTTTGCGCACAGGATCAAACAGTTAATTTAATCCCTTAGTCTCCTGATTGTTATGAACTGTCATTACAGCGGTTAGTCATCATCAACATATCCAAACAACTTTTAAGCTGATAAAACCAAACAAGTCATTGTTAGATTTCTAGCTATTCTAACTTGGAACAAAGATTAAACAACTCTGTCTGGTGTTAGGACTGCTCTCAGTTGATTTGTCACTTGAGACCCTACATTAAAAATATATAAATATGAAAGCATTTAAAGGAAAGTTATGAGACTACCAGGAAAAAAAAAAGAAAAGTGGAAATGTTATTTTTTATACCTGAAGGCACAGTGTTTTTATGCCTTGCAAATTAGACGTGGACAATCACGTTCATTGACTAGGGAAGAAATCTATAGCTCCTTCAGATGTGAAGGTTTATTCAGCTTACTGGTGAGCAAGAGCGTATTATTTATTCTGCTTTGTTTTCATCACTAACATTAGAATATGGTGATTGCAGGGAAAGAAAGTGTTGCTGGGATTGTTTTTGAGGTTTCATATCTGCATGCTAATCAGACCACTGCAGAAACTAGATTTCCTGATTTCATTGGATATTATGTGACCTGTTTTCATTCCAAAGCAAGGCACAGTATGCTCTCCAATCTCCATATCAAATGAGGGAGAAACACTGCAGACACAAAATGACTGTGCCTTCAAAGTGGAACTGATTATAGAGCTGTGTCTAGGTTTACCAGGACAACCCAGTTAACCAGCCTCTCTTTTAGCTGGTAGAAGCGTCTTTTGCAATTTACCAAGTGAATTTTCTTGCTGATTAGACTATTAAGACAGTTCCTTATTATAAGGAATTAAAAAGGAAAAGATAAGTTATTTTAGAACAACACAATCATAACATTCAACTCATTTGAATGACAGAAAAATGTTAATTGATATACTCACTTTTTTCATAACATCTTTATCAATATTTCAGTTTAGCCTCTTTTTAAAATCTGTATAAAAACTAATGTATCCAAGGAGGCCAATTGAAATGCAGAGTTCATCAAGATTTTTTTAAACAATATAAAAAGCCTTACCTTACCTATAGAAAGAGAAGCAAAAGNAAGGCAAGGCAAGGCAAGGCAAGGCAAGGCAAGGCAAGGCAAGGCAAGGCAAGGCAAGGGAAGCAATTCCACAACAAATTACTTTAAAACTACTAGCATCATGAATCCTTCCCAAACTTAATTTTGGCCTTCTCTTTTTTTAATATTATGACAGAACCTTAAATATACCACCAGATTTTTTCCCTATGTTGATATGCTTTCTGGGATTAAAAAAGAAAAAAAAAATGGAGAGGAAATCAAGCCTATAAGATCTGCGACTTTATAATCTGTGAACTCTAGAACCTCCTGGTAGATCATAAGCAAAGACCAAGGCATTGGATTTTACAGAGTCTTCTCCACCTTGAGCTAACCCTGTAATCTGCAGAAGCAATAGGTTACCATATTCTAGATGTACCACAACTCAAGGGGAACAAAGTATATCTTTTGCCAGTAGGTTTCACTGATATCTACTGATAAGAGAAAGCAATCTGTTCAGCCTCCTGTCATTCTGAGTCCCAGTCCTTTGCCCTAGGCCCAATTCACTACCCCAGTTCTGAGAAGCATTTTCTACCCTCTTGCCTGGCACCGCTATCAATCGGTTCTTCATTCCCCACCCTACAGAAGAAAACAGTAAAGCACTACAGCAAAACATTGATTGATAACAAGAATATATACAAAAGTCAGCTCCAGATTACACTGCAAAAAAAAGACCAAAATTAAAACAAAACAAATTCTTACTGCTAGTTGTGCCTCATAAATAGCAGTTACTTTGTAGCATTTGGGGCTTGCTAAATCTTCCTAGACAAAATGTGCATATATACATGCATACTTACATATTTTATATGTTTGTATATACATATACACACCAGCTCTACGTCCTTCATACTATCTTAGACTACTGTTATTTCATGTGTGGGTAAACAGCTTACATGTGAAAATACATACAAAGTCAAGTCTAAAGAATATATTACACCCTCTAAGCTTGCCTGAGATAGATCCACAGCTGAGAAAAGGATATCCATAACTTCTTCAGTCAGCTAAATTTAATGTTACACACAAAATTATGAACTAATTATATTTATCTACCACCTTTATTGTAAAAAATAAAAATCTCTTCTTAAAAAAACTATGACATAAAGCTAGACTCTGGCATGTAACTATGGCAAATCATAGCCAAGATCATTATTCATGCAGTGTGTTTTTGGAGCTAATAAAAGACTACAATACCAATAGCATGTTTGCAAACACCTCCTTCTCTGAGAACGTTATGACTGAGTTTAAGCATGTTCTGAACATCAGTATCAAATAATCTATGAACAGTTAATGCACATGGTTAGTTTCAAGGTTTATATGAAGTATCCTAGAGCTACAGAACAGTTAATAAAAGGAGAAAAAAAATCAAATATATCTGTTATCTTTAATCTCAGATATGTCAATGAACTGAAATGATAAATATTCTTTTCTTTTTTAGCATTTTTGGCTCTAAATTTTTCAGAACATCAATCACCACAGTTATAGGAATGTAATAAAATGGTTACTTTGTGAAAAGACCATCACAGTAATCATGAATTGTCAAAATGCTATTGTTTGAACAGCAGTTCAATAACATGAGTGATTTTAAGGAGTAATTCAGATTTTGCTAAGCTCTCACATACATCTCTTTTAGAAGCCTACACTCAACTTTTCCTTCCCTTATGAATACAAGAAGTTTAGTTTAAAAAAAAAGCTGGAAATGGCTGCAAAATTTTATAGTTTTTGTACTACTTTTCGGTGAACGTGTATCAAGTATCCCTCTACCAAAATCACACCAGTTTTATACCTTAAAGCATAAGTGTTAAGTGGAATCAGGGTTAAGCTCCACAGGTTTTTTAAGTGACTCTGTTATATTTCATTTTCTGATTGACAGTATCGAGCAAAAGGGAACAAAAAAGGAAAGATTTTTCAAAGTCATTTCATTTGCATTATATGGAGCAAAATGCTGACTACTTTTCTTGAGGAGGGGCTGAGGAGGGGTTTGAGTGTTCAGTGCTGGTTTTTGAGGGAGTGGGGTTTAAGTTCTGAAGAATAGTTTCTTTTGTACAAAACTATCCTCTTACCTGATTGCACCATTCTTCTATGCTATCAAGTCTGAACTGTACTCTTTAAAAGCAATGCCTTTATAAATAAATAAAGCACACCAAATATTCTAGGCTGCAGTTATGCTTTGAAACAATAATATCAACTTCTGGTCTCCTTCTGTCTTTGCATAACAAAGCAATACATGATAGTACACCTGGAAAACATGCCCTCTTGTTACACCAAAGGAAAATAGTCATCCCTGAATACCATGTACAGATTGGAGAACTTGTCACATCATTTACTGGGCTATTTGCAACCATTTTCAAGTTACATCGGTCATTTAGTTTCCACTATCATGAATCATACTTTTAGTTCACACAAAGGATGATCCCCAGCTATGATGAACAAAAGTTGAAAAGAAGATCTAGAAAAGCAATTGTCTTTTATATGTACCAGATTGACTTTGCCAGACTAGTTCAAACACTGATATTGCCTTGTTTAATCCATTTAGTCAATGTCCTGAAGGCACTCTATGTTGCATTTCAAATCGTTTGCTAATCAACATAAAATTGTTGTATTAGGTTAACCAGAAGGTCCATCTTCCTTACCAAAAGTTACCAGTAAAGGAGAAAACTTTCTTATTGCCTTCAACAAGCCTTCAACCACTTGTGTGAACACTGATATCATCAAATACACAAAAGAAGGAGAAGGAGTAAATGCAGGAAGAGGGAGAACCAGCACCTTCCTTACTATTCTGGTATCCTTAATACACTTTCTCACTTGTCTGCATCCTCACATCTCTTCAATTTACCAAGCTGACTCGGCATCCTTTCTTTTCCTGCTGTTTAGCAGGTAGCTATTTTAACACTGTGTAACTAGTTTGCCCTTTTCTTCTTCTTTCTCCAGAGTTGTTCCTGAGTTTCCCTTCCTTGGTCCATCTGTTCCCCCAGGATGTAGCAGGCTCTTACCTACTTTTGCTTCTCTCTATACCTCTACCTTGTGTAGGCTGTCTGTCCTCTCATCTGTGACCCATCTGTACCTGCATTAAACTTACTTCTCCCTCTTACAATATGACTGTGCTTACCATCTCACTAAGCCTGTGCACACACAGCACATGCTCACCTTAGCACCTTATGCAGACCAGTCAAAGGAGTATCTCCCCTTCTTCTCCACCCAAAAACAAGCCTCCTCTCCATTCATGTGAATCCTTTCCCCATCTCATTCTTATATTACTCATCACCCATTTCTTCCCTCTTCCTCATAAACTTTGCTCTCATCAACAAAGGAAAGATACTAGCCAGGATATATAGGACTTGAAAGAAAACCAAAATCAAACAAGCAAAATCACACAATACAGACAGCTAGGGACTGTTACTGTGCTAATGGCATTCTCACTGCTCCTTCTTCTGTGCTGGTAACTAGCAGCATCCATTGATTTGTACTTCTTTTCTGGCTGAAAAAAAAAAAAAAAAAAAAAAAAATTTTCATTTAAAAAAATGGCTCAT
>VXAA01003841.1:30631-51583 GCA_013399115.1 Anseranas semipalmata | reverse complement strand
ATTCTATTTAAAATAATGGTCTAATTTATATGGTCTATTTTACATGGTCTACTTATAATGGTCTACTTAAAGCCTTTAGAACTGAAGTCATTCTATGCATTTATCTTCTACCCTTGTTACTTTCCCTGTTTTTTTTTTTTTTTAATTTTTTTTCCCAATAGGAAGGGTGAACTGCAACGCTAGCAACATTAAAGATACAAGTGCAAAATTGACTTGCAGAGAGATGTTTTGCTGTTTATATTTATGCTCTATTCTTTCCCTCCTATATTGTCCATTTCATTTTTTTTTTCTTACTGGTTGCTCAATAATAAGCTAATAGCTAATTTGGAGTTTCTCAAAGAAAATGTGTAGTTAGGGTAGTTTTGCCCACAAGCATTACTTCGTGTTTACTGACACTAGATTTCATCTGTGTCCTATCTCCCACTCACTTAGTATCCTGCTGCATTTCCTCACCACTGGATTTCAGTGTTCTCCCAGAATAACTAAACCATTCAGAAACTGTTCACTTTCTCTGTGATTGTTTCTAAACATATGAATAAACATACAGCCCAGTAGATATCACAGTGTGATTCCAATGGTGGAGTCTGTTCTTTGTAAACACTGGCCAAATCTTTTGCTTTTCCTTTCCAATTTTTATTTTATTATGAATACAAGAGGATTGAGCTAGACTTATCTCAGTGTTTAGCAGCCCTTTGGAGTGAAAGGACAAGAGGCAATGAAAAGGTATTAGGAAAAGCTTTTTCACCATGAGGGAGGTCAAACACTAGCACAGGTTGTCCAGAGAGGTTATGAAAACTCCACCCTTGGAGATATATGAATTTTGACTGAACAAGGCCCTATAACCAAAGCAGAGGCAAATTATAAATGTATTTATCAGGATATAGCTAATATTAACTTGCCATGAGTCCAAATATAGACATACTAAACAATAGTATGTAAGTATACACTGTGATAGTGTAGCCAGGCAAAATATATGAGCCTTTTACATAAGCATGTGTGCTGGGTCNGACCCCCAAAGCCAGTAGGTGGGGGTGGGCAAGAAGTGGGGAGGGGACATGGCCAGGGCAGCTGACCTAAACCGACCAAAGGGATATTCCATGCCATATGGTGTCACACTCAGCAATAAAAGCTGGGAAAGGGAAGGAAAAAGGGGGGGCTGTTGTTGCGAAGACGTCTGTCCTTCCGAACAACCACTGCGGGTACTGAGGCTCTGCGTCCCAGGACGTGGCCGGGCATCGCTCGTTGGTGGGAGAATCACTTGTTTTCTCTTTTCCTCTGTGCCTGTGCACAGGCTTTGCCTGTGTGTACATATATATATATACACACACACATATGTATATATATTTGTTGTTGATGTTTTTTCTTCCTCTCTAATTAAACTATCCTTATCTCAGCCCATGAGTTTTTTTTCTTCTCCCCCTCTTCTTTTGAGGAGAGGGAGCGAGAGAGCAGTTGTGGTGGAGTTCAGATGCCCGGCAGGGTAAAACCACCACAGCACATCAGCAATGGAACCACCAGAGGTATGTGTGGTTGCATGTGGGAGCCATGCATGTAGCAAAAAGTTGCAAGATAAAGAAGAATGAGCATAAGGGACTGCAAACATCCAGAAACGAGCTCTGAGCAACCTGGTGTAAGCTGGTCCCGTTTTGAGCAGAGATTGGAACCAGACACCCTCCAAAAGTTATTTACAACAGAAGTCACTCTACAGCTAAAATATTTTTGTACTGGACAACCAACGTCTACAGTTATTTACCAACCATGTTAAGCATCATTTATATGCTTACCTTTCCTTTTAGCATACAAAGTAAACACAAAATTCAGGTTGGAATTTTTACTAGAATGGATGTGTTCGTATTTAAGACAACTGAAGTAGCTTAAGTTCAGTACATGATAATGTTCTTGTTGATGATTAGCTAAGTCAGACACATCAGTCATTAGAGCTACAGACTGGGAGTCTCTTGACTGTAAGAGAGTACAATTATAGACAGATTTTTATCAATTCATTACACATTTTCCAGTTTTTCTTTTTAGCTGGTGGCTCAGAACCTTTCTAAATATTTTTGCATTAAAATATTGCACTAAAGGGCAGATTAGCAGAAAGAAAGAAATTGAAGGTTTTTTCCTGAGCAACCTACAATGGATGCTAAGACAGGAAATGGATTAAGTGGCTCACAGGTGGTCTAACCCAGCATTATATATCTGTTATTTCATTACCATTTAACACTAGCTAGTACTCACTGGACCTGAGAAGACAAACCACTCTGGGAGTTGTATTACTGCATTTCCACCTTCTTTGGATAACACATCGTCTGTCAACAGAACATGTTTGTAGTGGTCCTGACCAGAAAACTCTTGTGCATCGAGGAGTTACGGATCTACTTTACAATCAACCTGAGCAGGTGCAGCCTGTGCTGTGCTACACATATCACTTGGCTGCTGGATGAACTTAGTCCACTGATTGTAACAGAGAAGCCTAGATGCAGCTCCCACTTAGCACCTGGTGATTATGCCACCTGCATGTCTTGTCTTATCTTGAAGTGAAGCAGCATGTTTTCAGATAACATCCTTTTGTTTGATAATAGAAATGATGAATGAAGTTGCTTATTTCTAAGAACATCCTATAAATGCTCTGAAGACTACAATGCTGGTCAACCTCTCTGCAGACAGGGTCTGCACAGTGTGACATGTCCTGATTGGAGGTCCATTTAATGCTGTGCAACTGAGGATTCCCAGAATCCGGAGGTATGTAAGATTATATATGCTATCTTCTTTTTGATTCTCATGTTATCTCCAATAAATGGTATTTTTACCAATATGGACTCTGAGTGTTTTTCTTACTGGCACTATTTCATTACATAACAAACACTTGCACCAGAGTATTTCAATATTAAATATTTAGATTTGAAAAATCCAGAAGTACGACAATTTGTATACTCTCATATACTGTTTGACTTGGTAGTATCAGAACTTCTGATGATTACTATTCAGTGTGTGGCGTGGGAGACCGCATTAAAACATAGGGACTGCAATGCAACTTAAATACATTCTCTCTTGGAGCTTTTGCTAGAGTTTTTATATGCAATACAAACTCCAGATCAGATATTGAAACAACTTCTCTGAGCCACTTCAGCTGCTAAGTGGGTGGCTGCATGGTAGAATCCAGGGTATCAGCTCTGGAACACAGGCTTTTCTTTTCAGATATTTCTTGGTTCCTGAGCATAAATTAGCTCCATCACTCCCCTGTCTAAACCATTTTTAATTCCATTTTAAGCTACTAAAGCATAACAACACATTATTGCTTACAGCAACAAGTTATTTTCTATAGCATGAGGAACTGCATAAAAAATCAAGGAAGCTAGAGACATTTGAAAGATTATACTGGAACTTACAGGAAAAGTAATACAGAGAAGAATCCCTTCTTTGAAAACTCAAGTTTAGACATTTTAGCCACTTAATATCTAAATATAGAATTCATAGTTAAATGTTCAGATTTGCAGTGAGGTATTTAGCTTTCCAGTAAGGTATTTGGGTTTCCCATTGCATCAGCCTTTAAAGGTAATAAAACTTTCGTTTCTAATAAAACCAAAAATCTTCCAACAGTTCTTTGGTGACTATATCTTAAGTCACCATTTCTGAATCCATCAGTAATGGACTACTTTCACAGGAAAAACGGTGAATATGTCAACTGACTGTTTATGGTAAATGTGTTTCTGTGGGTAAACCAGTGACTGACGGGCTGAACTGCAGTTCCCTCCCTTGTTTCTCCTATAGACATGAACAAAGGGCCTCATGCTTACAGTGTCAGAAGACTCCAGAACAGGACTATCCAGGAGCACATTTTCAATATATAAATCATAACAGTGAACTTTTATGTTTGTCAGTTATATTAAGACTACCTACTAAAATCCCCATTGGTACTTATGGACAGTGCATGTACCCAAATAACTTTGGCAGGGCACCAGAAATGTCTGCCTGATATGGTAGAGACGTGTAAAGGGACTTGTCAGGGAAGCTTGCAGCTTTGGTTTTACAGATATCATCAGGTTCAAAAGCCCAGAAGGGGTGTGACTACAAATACAAACTAACAGCCAGCCCTCTGTATCTGGAAACACTCCTCCCCCTCCCATTTTACAATTTTCATACATTTTTGGTATATATAAAAACAGTCAGTATTCAGTTGTGGAGGCCTTTCAAAAGACTTAATGGCCCATTTACCAGCCATATGAGAAGCATGAACAAAATACTGTAATCTGACAAAGATCTATCTAGTCTTGTGGATGGAAAAAATAAATAAACAATAAATTAATATGCAAAATAAAAATATTCAAATTAAATTAGTAACTATTGCTTAAGACAGAGGCTTTGAAAAGAATGTGGTTTGATGAGGTGTGTGAGAAGCGTGCAAGCTAGGAATGGGGCATGCCTATGCCACTAGAAAATGTTAGTGTCATCTATTCACCTGATAGTCTGCAAGAACTTAGCCTCCCTCTGCTTCTTTTTACCTCACTATTGTAATATTATATTATTGCTTCTTTTATGCAAGTAAAACAGAACAACTAAATCAGGATAGACAAGATCAGGAAATCAATTTAAGTTGAATTTAAAGACTTGGATTTTTGTTTTTAAGATAGATAAGATTCAACTCAAATCAGTTCTGCAAGGTAATTCTTGTAGCAGACCCACAAACAAATAAAGTAGCATAGAAGAAAAACTGATTTAAATCTCTGTTGATGTTACTGACACATGACAGAGACAACTTAACTACAGCATAAATAATCCTAGTGAAATAATAAAACTTGTATTTTGTTTTGCTTGAGCAAAACCAGAGTCTCTTCCCAAGAAACATGGCCTGACATTGTGGACACAGCAACAAATGCTTTAGGCTGTAATATTTCTACTGATTACACTCTAAGGTCACATACCTAAAATCTACACCAACTGGAAGTAAACCTTACATAGATTTCTTTGTTTTCAGTATTCACATACATATAGGAACTATTTTCCTTTCCCTGTCAGGCATGCTATGGCTGCTTTTCACTGATAGATCCTAAAAAGAAAGGGAAAAACTCTAGTTTAGAAAATAAATTAAATAAACATTAGTAACATATAACTTTTACTTGATCAGAGGGAAAGACATGAAAGAACAGAAAAATAATCATGGAAAGCAAAGTTGTGAAAAGAATTTAGGATCTAGAAGCAACAATATGTAAATCTAAATATCCCCAGCAAACAGAAAGTCACATATCCTGCTACAGATCTTACTAAACAAGGCATTTTGCAACAAACATCAACACAATTTCTTAAAATAAAAAATGGAGGGAAGGTGTATGTATAGAGAGAAGGAGAGATTAAAAGGAATCTATAACAAAGCAAGAAAGCAAACTTACATCAAAGAGCAGTGCCAAATAATTTACTGAGATTATCCCAATTTATAACTCTGAAAAAAAAAAAAAATAAGTGGAGTGAGGGAAAATAAATAAAATAAAATCAGTTCTTTATCACAAATCTGAGTTTTAACCAGGTTTCTTTCATTTACGGGCATGAGGTGCTTGAAAATTCATTGGAATTTCATATGGAGATTGGAAGTTTAACATTTAAATATCACAATAAACCAGCAACCTTTTTTTTTACAATTTTTGACAAATGTAGAACTTAATCTTTCTATGATATGCCAACACGGTTGCTAAGTATGTCTATATCCTCCCTATGCACCCATTCAAGACTATGAAAGGATGAAAGAAAGGTGTAGGTCATCTACACTGGCTTCTCATATAGGAATTCCCAGGATTTGCCTGGAAAGCTATATTGGTGAATGGAGGGCCACTGAGCTGGGATACACTTTCATGTTCAGTGACCATCAAAGCTTCAAGTGAGTGGAAATTCAAACCTCTGCCAAAAAATAAAAAATAAAAAATAAATGTATCAGTTACATGTCTGTGTCCAGCATGAATGGAAATAAATAGAAAAATATTTCAACAACACAATAGAAAAAAGAACATGTCAGAAAAGAAAACTCTTGTCTTGCAGTTGTCTCTGCAGACATCACTGACATCAGCAAATGCAGCACCCCATCCTAAACCCTTAATCACTTCATTAGTTCCATTACTGAGCAATTACATAGGCATTTACAGGCATTTCTCTCATCTGGATACGAAATATCTTTCTCTTGGCATCAGCAGATACAAGGCTTATGCTGTATGACTGAATATTTTAAAAGATATTTTCATCTGGGTACATGTTTCTAACAGTCCAAATATGTACAATCAAGTAAGCTGTTAAGGCATAGATAGAACGTAACTATGATCTCAGCAAAAATATGTTGAGTTATACGCTGTTAAGGCCATACTACTTAACTTACTGGATATCAAGTATGAACACCTCAGAGTAAAAAATAGACACCGAGACCCAACCTATGTAAAAAGGGGTTCCTCCAACCCCTCCAGCAGTATTTGGAGTGTACAGAATCCCTGAAAGGAGAGAAAGAGGAGAAGATAAAAAGGACAGCCATTGCCACCAGCTCTGTGTCTGAGAAAAACTTTGGATGAATGTTCAAAAGAGCAAGGAAGGGAAATGAAAAAGTATGCTCTCAAAGCAGACAAGTCAAGGAACAAGTAAACAGCAAATATGCTGAAGGAAAACTGAGAAAGCTATGTCCCCTAATCAGCAACACTAAAAGACATCAAAGGTAAAATGTATGCAAAGGGTTGTTTTGTCTTTTTAAGGTATGTCTGGGCTTTGGAAATTATAAAATTCTTATTTTTTCTGCTTCAGATACTGTGCATCATTAAAGAGACAAGACAAGGTGGCAGAAAGCCTCAGAGAAAGCATATGAGGAGAAAATGCAGGATTGCATGGCAGCCAGAGGTCCAACCAGGCCAGGCTGTCTACAGAAGAGCAGGCATGGGTTTTCTGGGTTCAGTGTGCATCAGCTGGGCTGAAAAAAACACTGCAGCAAATGTGGTCTGAAAAAAATGCAAACAGTTTGAAAGAGAAGGAATAACAATATATTAAAATAGCAACCGATGTGGTGCATAATGCAAACGAAGATGGAACAGTTCGGATAATGTACTGCTGAAGAGAACATTAGTCTGATGGACAGGATTAGTACTCGAGGAACATATGTATTCTTATCTCAAGGCCAGGCATGTTATTTCACATCCACAGTGCATGCCAGCTGCACCATTTATACCAGAAACATTGACCTCTTTTTCTTCTTCTGAGAAAAAAAAAAAGTAGCGTCAGGCATCAATGACAGAGTTTACTACCACTAATAAAATTACAAATGACAAAAATGCATTTGCTCTCTGTTTGTGAGTTTGTCTAAGCACAAAATGGCTTTCTAATTTTATTTTCTGCAGCACCGACAATGGTTCTTTACCAAGAAATAAACGCATCCCCATCTTAAAGATGACACAGTAAAGAAAACATTACAGTCCTTTTGTTTCAGTGATAATGAGTAGAACAAAAGTAGAAGTTGTAACTATGAAACAGTGATTCAGAGCAAAATTGTGCCTGTAGGTGAGAGGTTCACTAGCTGTCAGTTTTTACTTCTGACCATTTTACAAACACTGAGCCCTGCTTTTACCAATGAAGCTGCAACAGCATCCTCTTCCTTATGTTGTTATAAACAACGGTTCTGCTTCAAGCAAAAAAACACTACAATTTTAACTACAAGGTCACATGCAATGTGACCTTTTATGCCTTTGCTGTAAGTCCAGATGCTTTAAAAGCTTTTCACTATTATTACATTAATAAGATGCATCTGTAAACTATGTTGACAAATACATTTTACAACAGGAACCTATTCAAATATTAACTTATAGAGGGAAAGCTTGAAGGTATTTATTTCTGAGAACTAATAGAAACTTTCAGAATTTGAAATACTGTCAAAATGTGAGTAGCATTTAAAGAAAAAAAATGCCTTCTGAAGTGGTGAGACATGTTTATACGTATTCCCCATCGTGGTTTGTGCTGCATATCTGCACCCTAGTGGCTAGGTTTTGGCAGACAGTTTCAAAGAAATCACTTAGGAACACTAAAAGCCAAATGAAACCTGCACAGATTGCTGTACATAGATTCCAGCCTACTCCCCTTCTTCCTCATTAGAAATACTCTGAAATTAGAATTTCTGAAATTTATCTCAGCTAATATCCATGCCAAATTATGCACAACAAACTGTGAAGTATTGATTTGACTGTTCTCATTTATTAAGAAGAACCACTATCAACAATATGAAATGTATGCCATTCTGATGATTTCCCACAGAGAATATGAGTAGAATATTGTAGATTTACTATTGGTGTTAGTTTAGTTGAACCTGTAGAGGCTCATTTCTCTCCTCCTAATTTCATGTTAATCATTATAGATATCCCTGAATATACAAGTCTGTAAATGATATTCAACTCAGTAGTTAGAACAAGGTCAAGCAGAAATATGGAAGAAACTAATAAATGGTACTATTTTAACACTACTTTGTTACCAGGTAAGAAAAATAAAACTACATTTTTAACTTGGTTCTTTAAGTTCTCATCATTAGCAGTCCCTATGAAATTCTTATCCCTATCAGATGGTTTTCAGGAAATACTTTAATTGTTAAATTTGTTTCAATGTTCTCTGAAACAACTCTTTATTGTATTGAGAGAACACTCAGCTTTCAGAATAATAATCATTTAAAATCTCTCTCTTTATACCCTACATATGCAAAAAAGTTTGTCAAAAGCAAATTTTGACTGAATTTTAAAGACTATCTGACTGGCAAGCTGCCATTCAAAGTAAGAGATTGGTCTAGGAGAAGAAAAACTAACAGAAACACTTTCAAAATATTATACAATGTATATGTGTACTCGTTCAGCTACAAACCCAACTATCCAGCTTATGCTGAAAACCAAACTCTTGGATATGATGTCCAAACTAGACAGCTGAATGCTGGGAAAGACCTGCCTTCAAAAAGCAATTGGCAAAATAGCTGTTAGAACTCACTGAGCCTCTGAAAAGAAAAAAAAAAAAAAGAAAAAAAAAAACTTTAATCAATAACATTAAAAGTAACTAAAAACAAGACATTTTGTTGTTGTTTTTCTACAATCTCCACAATACTAACAGCTAAGTTAGCTCAAGCTATGTTGGTGACATGTTACGTATCTAAAGATCTTCCAGGAATCAAGCAGATGGACACAAGTTCAAGCGTTGAACATTAGCAGTTCCCTATTGAGTTTAGTGGGAGACATAGGCACTCTACAGCCCTGTAAAGAGGTCACCTTTTCAGTACTTAAGCAAGAATTAGATTCCTAGCTTTAGCTATTTAATATAACAGCAAGTGCAGACTACCAACTAGAACATAAATCCCTTTAACTGAGATCTTGTTTCTAATACATGAGAAATAATTCAAATACCAAACACAGTATTTCAGGGTTAATACCTAAATTTCATCAGAAATACTTCATAGATGCATGTACTACAGAAGGTCACAGTTCTTGGCTGCAAACCAGCTAACCTATTTATTCCAAAAAGCAAACTCTTAGGTCTGATGTTCCAACTCAGCTAAATGCAGAAGCAGCTCGTGTAAATGAGTCTATCCACCTCAATCACTTCTCTGTCTGATTCATGAAGCTGTAAGAGTTCAGATTCCTCAAAATGTCAGCTTCTGAATGGCAGCTGAATGCAGATAACCAGGCAGCATAGCTCACAGGTGGGTGGCTTCCCCCAGCCCCTTTGAGGTATGGCTGCCTTTTAGAGAGGTTTGAGGCAGAGCTTAGAGGTCATAATTATATAAACAATATAGTGATTATATTGACTCAGAGGGGAAGCTAAATAAAAAGCAATCTCATTTATACAAAATGGAAAAGCTCCAACAAGACCAAGTAAACAAAAATAATTTTATAATATAGTGTCAACCTAATTATAAGATTATACAGTGAAACTGAAGATTGGAAGATGGGTGTTGAAATACTCTTAGAAAGAAGTAGGACGTAGAATTCTCCCACTCTGGCGTAAGACTGCTCTTACACCAAACTAAAGTACGGATGCAGCATTTTTTCCAAAGTTAGATGATTCTTTTTATTCTTTTGCTGCAAAGTAGAATTTTTGGCTTATACCTATATTTTTTTTCAAAATGAACATGTTATCACTATTTGGAAGGAAAGCAGTATTTTATTCCAATTAATATTGTCCCCTACCTCTATTAGCAGTTTGACAGTAAGTAAACCAAATGTAAAATGTTATTAAAACGTAACACTTATTCAGCAGGCCTTTTATTTAAAGTTCCAGGCATTTTCCTCCTATTAGAAAACTTCTTGCTACATCCATTGCTGCAGTCAGTCAGAATAAGGGGGATATTATAGTTTCTGTGGGAAAACATTCTGGACAATATTTGTTTTGGAGTTACTTTCATTTATTCTTTTTTTAATTTCTTCTAGTTTGAGGGTTTTTTTGCACCAGAATCTTGAGGGATTCTGAAGAGTATGAAAGTTGAGGAAGGGTAGTTATGCTGCTTTTAAGCTCGATCTCTGTTATTCCTAATTAAACAGCTGAAGTCAAGAGACCTGTTTTATAAAATAAGTCCCATACACACATATATAGGGTTAAAGCATTGTTCATCCCCACATCCCACTATGCTATCCCTATGAAACAGCTAGTCAACATGGAAAAGGAAAATCCATTTCCTACCCAGGAACATATCCTGAAGCATAAAAATAAAGTAAGGCATTGGCACTACAACGTAGGTCAATGGTTCTGAATGCAGTGCTATCCTTTACTATCCTTTACTATGTTTGTCATCTTTAGACACCTCCTTCTTTAGTTACAGCCCACTCCCATCTCCACCTACAGCATTGGCAATCAAGTAAATGGGGATCTTTGTTCCTTTAGCATCTCACCTGGCCTCAGTAAAACAGAAGATAAAAACTCAGTGCAGACCTGGTTCTCCTAGCTATGTTTCCACCTTTTTCTTCTGTTAACTCCTTGGAAGGTCCATTCTGAATTGTCTGAATTGCTTGGTTTTGGTTCCTGCTTCTGCCAATCACCAGTTCATCTTCTCTCTTTGAGTACAAGTAAGCTGGTCTTTTTTCTCACCTACTTGTTGCACAGACTTTCATAAGAAGCAACATAAATGATTTTCCAGTTCATCATAAGAGGGAAGAAAATAGTAGAAGAGTAAGAGAAGTATCCAGCTGAAGTGGATGAAGTTAAACTAAATAAGCAGCTATGCAATTATTCATTATCCTAGTGAATTTTTAACTGATGTCAACTCACTCCTGGAGAAGAACCTGGAGGTGTTCTAGGACTACGGGTTCTGCAGTCTCTACATTTCATTTCAGGAATCACCAGCCTTTCAGGAGAAATGGATTGGCCTGTCTTTATTCTTGCCTAGACTAGAAGCTATCCATGCTGAGAACAACAAACATAAACTGAGAGAAGTCACTCAACAAAAGGCAAGATGGTGTGCATGAATGATGGGTATCTTGTTTCATTGCAAAGCAGTGGTTCCCAGTTCCTGATGACTTCACAACATACAAGGAAGCAGAAACTTCTGTTGCTCTTACCTATTTTCTTAACACATCCCAGCTCTCAGATTTCAGCCCTACTTTAGACCTATTGACAGCTGCTCAGGGGTTGCTGACAGATTGTGTTCAAGACTTGCAGCATAAGTTGATGGTGGTAGTTTCACGACACCACTAACTTTTTTGATACCAGTTACAAACAGTATCTAAGTAATATATCATCAAGAAGCATGTGAGCTACTCAGTTATACCACCTTTTTCTGCAGTATTACAGCATTCATTCAGATTTAATTATTGCAGTATCCTTAATGACTCTCTGCTGGGAAACATGGCCTGTTGTTTATTTTGTATGAAGAAGTTCAAAAAAAAAATAAAATAAAAAGGAAAAAATCAAAATCAAGGAGGCAACAATAAAAGCTTCAAGTAAAATTTTAATACTGTGCAGCAGAATAAAAACATATGGAACTCTGAAAGATCTCTATGTGTACTAGCCTTACAAATTGTGTGGTGGGAACTCCCAAAGGTTTCATCTGTTTTATTCTGCTGTCAGACTCTTCAGTAGCCTTTGCTTGGGCTGTTTTGCTCTTTTCTGTCAAGTTTCCTCCTTTATCCTTCTCTTTCTACACCTTCCCTGAAACTTATATTCTAGGGTAGACAAACAGCATTTCTTATGAGCAAAAGTGCTTCACAAACTGTACAGCTATTTTCAGCTACCATAGACAATAACTTCATGACTTCCAAATTCATACCCACATGTGGTGAACATGCAGATCAAGGTTAAAGCTAAAAACCAACAGGAAACATATTCAGAGTGAATATGACAACACATTTCACTGTTATAAATGAAATATCTTAATGCTTCTTTAAAAATTAATAACACTATGAATAAAGCAAAAGACTAATGTACAAGTGTCATCAATGCTTTGTGGGTGTTAGCAAAGCCACCCAATCTCCTGTCAATCCCTCCAAATTCTAACTTTCATCACCTCTTTGTTCTCTTCTTTTATTTTGACTCCTGAGCCAGTGATGATTATATGAATTGAATTATTTTCCCTATGGAGCACTTGTTTGTGAGCAGCTGGCCTGCTCAGGAAGCAAAGTGCTTTCTGTTACCTTGCCTACAATGAGACCTTCCATTTATCAATAGCCATAGCTTAGAGCAACCACAGTTGCACACAGCTCTGAAGTCATTGTCTGCAGTATGTGAGAAGTGTGTCATCCATATCTTCAGTTTGTTACACATCCAACACTGAGTAACTTATCCTCAGTCCTTTCAACAGCTGTCGGGATACCTTTTTTTAAAATTAAAAATAAAAATAAGTAAACAAACAAAAATATAAAAAATAAAAAGCGAGCTCTAGCTGGACATTTGCAATGACTTTTGGAGGCAAAAGCTGCCACAGAAATGTCTGCAATTTGTAAGTTTTATTACAGAAAGATTGAAGAGTATTTCTGCACACAGCATGTGGAGACATAGCAGAGTTTAAGGTCCAGGTCCAGGTTTAGAAATTTAACTGCATGAATGCAACACAAGCTAGGGTTCTGACATTCACTTATCATGACAAGTAAATGTAAGTAGAATCAGCTAGTTGTTGTACAAAATTCCATCCTACTCTGCTATGGTTATCCACAACACAAAACTGATCATTTACCATGGTCCCTCCTTCATTTGCCACACAATTCTTTTATAAGATGCATCCAATTGTTCAGGAAGTAGAGGTAGCCCACTCCTTCATTATATGTTTTGCCCTAAAGCTTTTTTAAATTATACTCAGTTGTTCACTGAGGTTATATTAGGAATTGTCAGTTTGAGAGTGGATTATAGTTGTCTTCTGCAGTTTTAGGACACCCAGTAAAATTATTTAACTATTTTTAACTTTGTTTCACACTACTGGGATGAAGTAAAAGAAGGCCAAAACATTAACATACTTTTAAGACTTTAAACATTGCTGACACTGCATCACTTTTTTAGATTTCTTCAAATTAAATGAAGGGTTTTAGACTTCTGTAGTTCCTGGTCTGTGACTTTCTATTTGACATTGTAAGAAGTTGATGTTTATTCATTTCACATATGCCAACCTACAATAGACAGCCTGTAAAATTCATTTGCCTATTAAAAAGGTAATGCTGCATTGAGTAACATTCCTCATCCCTACCAAAGTATATTGCTAAGCCCTATATCTCCAAAATTAGAATAAATTTGTGTAAGATATATGAAAGCATTTCAAGAAGAAAGAATAAAAATTAAACAACTTACTTTCAATCAAATTTGTTAAACATTGAAAAGCTAGTGATGACATCTGTGAAAATTGTTAAAAATGACTAAAACTTACAACTTCTGACTTATTCTTCCCATTAAACAAGATGGGAAGCTCATCCAGCATAAGACAAAATACCTCCCCACACACCATTGTCCACGCATTATAATACATATGTTAGCTAACAAGTCTGTACATCAAAGAGATCTTTACCATCCGCATAGTTCCAATAAATATAGATGCAAATAAAATACGCTTTGCCTTCTCATGCTCATCTGAAGTTATTTCTAAAATATTCAAGTAAACTTGGAGTGAAAACAGTAGTTACACTGAGGGTAAGACTGGTTAAATCATAAAAGTGTTCAAAAAAAGTTAAATCACAAGACTTCAAGAAATAGTTTTCTCTTTCCATTACAAAAAGAACTTCTGAACTTGCTTTCCTGTTTGGCAGCTCAGTGAATCTGAGTTACCTCTGCTCAGATACTGTGCTGAATGTTTCTTCTGCAAAAAAGATTACCACATAAGTCTCAAACAAAACTGACTGCATTAGGTCCAAATTGGTTGCTTTTATAAAGACTGTTCAAAGCAGGAAAGCAAAGTACATCTGTTTTTGTTACACCAATTACATTTGTTCAGGTTTCAGACTTAACTGAAAAGTTTCTGAATGATCAGAAAATTCCAAGCATTTTCCCCATTTTTGAGGGGATGAGGGCACAAACCCAAAAAACAGTACAGTGAAGTCCAGTTGTAGGAATTTGCTCAAGTGATGGACTCAAGGAATTCCTATAATCCTTAAAGATGCCAAGATACCTTAAACAAACAAGAAAACATCCTCCCCAAGAAAAGAAGTAGTCAAAGTCAGAGTTACTGGGAATTTTTTTCTGTATTCTCAAAAAATAAGATTTCATATAGAAAAATACTTTAAAAGATCAGATAGAAAAGAACTGTCTACTGATGGTTTTCACAAGTCTACAACACAGGCCTTCCACATACTGGGTCCACCCAATCCCTCATGGATGAGGGGGGAGCAATGGATATTGTCTTTCTGGACTTCAGTAAGGCCTTTGAGAATGTCCCCCCTGAGATCTTCATAAAGAAACAGTTGAAATATGGGCTGGATGAGCAGACAGTGAGGTGGATCAAAAACGGGCTGAAGGGCTGGGCCCAGAGGGTAGAGGTCAGTGGCATGGTTGGAGGCCAGTAATGACAGGAGTATCCCAGGGGTCAATACTGAGTCCAGTCCTGTTTAACATCTTCATTAATGATATGGACAATGGGGCAGAGTAAGTAAATTCATGATCGACACAAAACTGGGGGGAGTGGCTGACTCACCAAAGGGTCATGCAGCCACCCAGAGGGACCTCGACAGGCTGGAGAGGTGGGCTGACAAAAATGTCATGAAGTTCAACAAGGAGAAATGCAGAGTCCTGCACTTGGGGAGGAACAACCCTAGTCACCAGTACATGCTGCAGGCCACCCAGCTGGAAAGCAGCTCTGCAGAAAAGTACCTAGGAGTCCTGGTAGACGCCAAGTTGAACATGAGTCAGCAATGTGCCCTTGCTGCTAAGAAGGCTAATGGTATTCTTGGCTGCATTAGGCAAAGTATCTCCAGCAGGTCAAGAGAGGAGATCCTTTCCCTCTACTCAGCATCGGTGAGGCCACAACTGGAGTACTGTGTCCAGTTCTGGCTCACCTACTACAAGACAGACATGGACATACTGGCAAGAGTCCAACAGAGGGCTACCAAGATGATCCAGGGGTTGGAGCATCCCTCCTATGAGAAAAGGCAGATAGAGTTGGGACTGTTCAGCCTGGAGAAGAGGAGACTCAGGGGGGATCTTATCAATGTCTATAAATACCTGAAGTGATGGTGCAAGGAAGATGGACTTTCAACCCACTTGAAGACACTTTCAGTAATTCAACAGCAGTCCTGGCTAACCAGGGAGGTCCCAGTTGACCGGACGTTGTTGAATATAACTCCCGTTTACAAGAAGGGCACGAAAAAGGATCTGGGGAATTACAGGCCTGTCAGTCTGGCCTTGGTGCCATGGAAGGTCATGGAGCTGATCATCTCGAGTGCCATCACATGGCATGTACAGGACAACCAGGTGATCAAACCCAGTCAGCACGGTTTATGAAAGGCAGGCCCTGCCTGACTAACCTGATCTGCTTCTATGACAAGATGACCCACTTAGAGGACAAGTGAAAGGCTGTGGATTTTTTTTACTTGGACTTTAGTAAGGCATTTGATACTGTTTCCCACAGCATTCTCCTGGAGAAACTGGCTGCTCATGGTTTGGACAGAGGTACTGTTCACTGGATAAAAAACTGGCTGGATGACTGGGCTCAGAGTGTTGTTGTGAATGGAGTTAAACCCAGTTGGTAACCAGTCACAAGTGGTGCTCCCCAGGGTTCAGTATTGGGACCAATTTTGTTTAATATCTTAATCAATGATATTGATGAGGGGATTGAGTGCTTCCTCAGTAAGTTTGCATATGACACCAAGTTGGGTGGGAGTGTTGATCTGCTTGAGGGTAGGAAGGCTCTGCAGAGGGAACTGGATAAGCTAGATCTACAGACTGTGTCCAATCACATGACATTCAACAAGGATCAGTTCCAGTTTCCTGCACGTGGGTCATAACAACCCCATGCAGTGGTATAGGCTTGTGGAAGAGTAGCTGGAAAGTTGCCCAGACCTGGGGGTGCTGGTCAACAGCCGTCTGAACATGAGCCAGCAGTGTGGCCAGGTGGCCAAGAAGGTCAATGGCATCCTGGCTTGTATCAGAAATAGTGTGACCAGCAGGACTAGGGAAGTGATGTACTCGGCACTGGTGAGACTGCACCTTGAGTGCTGTGTTCAGTTTTGGGCCCCTCACTACAAGAAGGATATTGAGTTGCTTGAGCGTGTCCAGAGAGGAGCAACAAAGCTGAAGGGACTAGAAAACAAGACATATGAGGAGCAGCTGAAGGAACTGGGGCTGTTTAGTATGGTGAAAAGGAGGCTCAGGGGAGACCTCATTGCTCTCTACAACTACCTAACAGGAGGTTGCAGCAAGTAGAGTGTCGGTCTCTTTTTCTCAGTCGACAAGTGATAGGATGCAAGGCAACACGTCCTCAAGTTGTGCCAGGGAAGGTTTAGATTGGATATCAGGAAGAATTTTTTCATGGTGGTTAGGCAGTGGAACAAGCTGCTCAGGGAGGTGATGGAGTTGCCATCCCTGGAGGTATTTAAGAGACGTGGATGTGGTGCTTAGGGTCATGGTTTAGCGTTGGACTTGTAGTGTTACATGAATGGTCGGACTAAAGGTCTTTTCCACCCTAAATGATTCTATGATTCTGTGATTCTTTTCAGTGGTGCCCCATGGCAGGACAAGAGGCAATGGGCACAAACTGGAACACAAGAGGTTCCATCTAAACATCATGAAGCACTTCTTTACTGTGTGGGTGATGGAGCACTGGAACAGGTTGCCCAGAGAGGTTGTGGAGTCTCCTTCCTTGGAGATGTTCAAAAGCCATCTGGACACAGTCCTGGGCAACCTGTTCTAGGTCTCCTTGCTTGAGCAGGGAGGGTTGGACCAGATAACCTCCAGAGGTCCCTTCCAACCTTAACCGTTCTGTTATTCTGTGATTCTGTGATTAATATTTCTCTATGAAGAGAAGACTGAAAAGCATTTTATTGATAATTCACTGTTTAATAATATAACTCAGCGGCAATTAGAATAAAGTGGTTAATATCAGGAACTCTGTTGTAAACCCACCCTAATTATTTCAATTAATGTATTATGAATATTCTCCAAAAAGTAAGAATTTAGCTATAATTATTAGCCATTGGAACAACAGCCTCAGTGAGAATAAGTCTAATTGCCAAGCACTCTCCTGCTTATATATTCCAAATACACCCTTAGAAGTATTTTTGTCCATTTGAGCAAGGTTTGTCATGTATGTCACGCACCATCTGAAGCAGCAGTTATGAAAAGAAAAACAGATGGCTACCTGGAAATAACCATTCAACATACCTATGTTTGGCTGTGGTTTGGGTCACACTGCAGCATCTTATTGCTACGGAGAATGTTAGGACTGTCCCTGTCCTTGAGAAGTTCTACAGAGCAGCTATTTGTAAGGCTCTCGATCCCAGCTAAACACAAATCTATGTGCTCTGAAATAGGAATCTTTCCCCCTTGTCATATTTACTCAAACAAATTACTATATTTCTCCACCAAGACAAGAAGAAAGTTGTTTTCAATTTACAGCATTGCATGCTGCAACACATGGAAATTTGAACACAGTACAAATTTGAGTGATACAGAAATGAAAATGTAATTATGTTTTGGTTTAGAAGCAAATTACCATCGGAAAAAATACTACTTTTACTCATGGTATAGCATATATAAGTAAACTTTACCTTTCAAAAGTCACATTTGGAGCTAAAGTAGTTTGATATTAAAATCAGTAGTTTACTCAGTAATCTTTATACCAATCATAAAATATTGAAGAGTGTGGAAAAGGGTCTTATTTTTAGACAAAGATATACATGGCAAAAGTAATTGTATTTTCTAAGTATACTCTCAAATGCTAGGAAATATCACATAAGGTCATGTTGCTTCCAGTTCACTAACAGAGTCTTTCCACTGATTGCCAGGGTTTCTGGACCACAGCATGAATGAGGCAGAGGTTCCATTAAAAAAAAAAAAAACAACGTGCAGCTGTGTAATTTAAGACACCATTGTAATGCCTACATACAAGGAGACAAAATTAAGTTTGAGAGATATTAAGTGGTTTCTAAACACTGAACCATATGGTAAATCAAAATGGACAACCAAAACCAAAAGCACCCCTGCAGATTTTTAAAGATTTTCACTAACCTCCTTGGGTTGCGTAATTATGAATATGCCACTACTATAAAATGACTAATTAGAACTAGAGAAAAATGAAATTATGACTAACAGCACACTGTAATTCTGTGTATATGGTATATTGGGTCTACTTCAACAGTTCATGTAGGAGTCCAAATAAAGATCTATGAAGTCATATGGAATGATAGCAAAATTTAACATTCATCTCAGTAGTAGGAGTGTCTTTTAGATCTACATAGTCAGTGTTTCTACTTCCACAGTGTAGAGCAACTATAAGCTTACAGAAGCAACCAAAACTTAATATCTAGAAATTATTAAGCACCTAAAGTAAAGGAACAGGTGAATAGCATTTTCTCCCAGAATAATACAATTTTAGGTTAGAGTTTAAATTTCAGGTTAAAGTTTAAATAATGTTTTTCCCAGAAGAAACCTGGTTGTATGTTGAAATATGGAAAAAAAAATCTCTTTTGGAACTCTACATTTTTCAGATCTAGAGTTCAGTGAAATAAATATCCAGATCGTATATGTGTGTCGTATGATTTTTCAGGACAGAGATTTTAATATGGCTCCATGAAAAGTAAATAGAATAATACCGTAAGCTAGATTGTTAAGATTTGTTTTTGTTTTGTTTTCAATCAGCATTTAGTACTTAAAAGGAAAAAAAAAAACAGTAAATAATCAGAACTGTAACTGCAGAGAAGTAGAAAGTACTAAGCAAGAAAAAAAATGGTTTGGGGTCAAAAAATTCATGGCAGAACTACAGATGAGAACAATTTACTATGACAAGCATTGTCCTAGACAAGATAAGTTCTGAGGAAAAAAAAATATTTTATATGTATATACAAAGAATAATTGTTATATAATATTTTCAAAAAAGAGTGCGTGCCAGACAGAACTTATTGGGATTTTAGTTAGCATATTCACTGTTAATGTTTTTACTAAGTGTTGCAGTTTCTGTGCGAGTGTGCATTTTTTATAACTTTGACAAATTTATCATCACATATGCATGCCAGTCCTGCATTTTGATTTTATCTCATTTGGAGAGCTTACATGCATGATTTTCTGTTGTAACAGAATCACACAGAATCACAGAATGGTTGAGGTTGGAAGGGACCTCTGGAGATCATCTGGTCCAACCCCCCCTGCCAAGCAGGGTCACCTAGAGCACATTGCACATGATCGCATCCAGGGGGGTTTTGAATATCTCCAAAGAAGGAGACTCCACAGCCCCTCTGGGCAACCTGTTCAAGTGCTCTGTCAACCTCACAGTGAAGAAATGATTTCTCGTATTCAGCTGGAACTTCTTATATTTCAGTTCGTGCCCGTTGCCTCTTGTCTTGTGGCTGGGCACCACTTAAAAGAGTCTGGCCCCATCCTCTTGACACCCTCCATTCAGATATTTGTACACATTGGTAAGATCCCCCTCTCAGCCTTCTCTTCTCCAAGCTAAACAGGCCTAGCTCTCTCAGCCTCTCCTTGTATGAGAGATGCTCCAGTCCCCTAACCATCTTGGTAGCCCTCCACTGGACCCGCTCCAGGAGCTCCATGTCCTTCTTGTACTGGGGAGCTCAGAACTGGACACAATACTCCAGGTGTGGCCTCACCAGGGCTGAGTAGAGGGGGAGGATCACCTCCCTCGACCTGCTGGCAACACTCCTAATGCACCCCAGGATACCGTTGGCCTTCTTGGCCACAAGGGCACAATGCTGGCTCATGGATAACCTGCTGTCCACCAGGACTCCCAGGCCCTTCTCCACAGAACTGCTTTCCAGCAGGTCAGCTCCCAACCTGTACTGGTGCATGGGGTTATTCTGCCCTAGGTGCAGGACTCTGCATTTGCCTTTGTTGAACTTCATGAGGTTCCTCACAGCCCAACTGTCCAGCTTGTCCATGTCCCTCTGAATGGCAGCACAGCCTTCTGGTGTATCAGCCACACCTCCCAGTTTTGTGTCATCAACAAACTTGCTGAGGGTGCACTCTATTCCATCATCCAGGTTATTGATGAATAAGT
The DNA here is from genome assembly GCA_013399115.1 of Anseranas semipalmata. NCBI lineage: Eukaryota > Metazoa > Chordata > Aves > Anseriformes > Anseranatidae > Anseranas > Anseranas semipalmata. The sequence continues at coordinate 30,966 of VXAA01003841.1, read as the reverse complement.
TGAACAGGACTGGACCCGGTACGGACCCCTGGGGGACACCGCTAGCCACAGGCTTCCAACTAGACACAGCACCACTGATCACAGCCCTGTGAGCTCTGCCATCCAGCCAGTTCTCAATCCACCTCACTGTCCACTCATCCACCCCACGCTTCCTGAGCTTGCCTATGAGGATGTTATGGGTGACAGTGTCGAAAGCCTTGCTGAAGTCGAGGTAGACAACATCCCTCATCCGCCCAGTTAGTCATTCCATCATAGAAGGCTATCAGGTTGGTTAAGCATGATTTCCCCTTGGTGAACCCATGCTGACTACTCCTGATCACCTTCTTCTCCTCCAT
>VXAA01003841.1:3862-21761 GCA_013399115.1 Anseranas semipalmata | reverse complement strand
ACGAGGAGCGGCTGAGGGAGCTGGGGTTGTTTAGCCTGGAGAAGAGGAGGCTCAGGGGCAACCTGATTGCTCTCTACAGGTACCTTAAAGGAGGCTGTAGCGAGGTGGGGATTGGTCTCTTCTCCCACGCGCCACGTGATAGGACAAGGGGGAATGGGCAAAAGTTGTACCAGGGGAGGTTTAGGTTAGATATTAGGAAAAACTTCTTCATTGGAAGGGTTGTGAGGCATTGGAACAGGCTGCCCAGGGAAGTGGTTGAGTCAGCATCCCTGGAGGTCTTCAAAAACCGCATCGATGTAGAACTTAGTGATATGGTTTAATGGTGGACTTGTTAGTGTTAGGTTATAGGTTGGACTGGATGATCTTAGAGGTCTTTTCCAACCTAAATGATTCTACAATTCTATGATTCCACGTTAATTGAACTCAGTCGGAAGTAGTTATCTTCTCCAGTGATGCATGTGTCTATTCACCAGCTATGTTATAGCCACGCATACAAAATTCTTTCAACATCTCTAGCACTTGAGCAAGTAAAACTAGCTAAAATTCACACATGATGGAGGCATTTCTTTCAACACTACACATATCTGCCTCTCCAAACCAAATCTGTGTGAAAGTCACCTTATCCTTAAACAAGTCTCTTAGGTCAGCAATATTAGATACGAAGCTGACCTATTGTGGTAACAGCTGAAAAGACTTTAAAAGCAATAATGGTCAAGGTCAGTTTAAAAAAAGAAGTCACACAAGATTTAGACTTCTGGCTGTATGTTATCAGTGAAACTACTTTCAGTCTACTGGTGCCCTTAGTTGAATCAGTGAAGCTGACACGCTGTCTCACTGGAACAAAAGTAAGCCTTTGAGCCTTCAGCTGAGTTTGTATCAATCTCATTTCATTCACATTGGTCAAGCTTTAACCTTTAATGATTCTCTGACTCAACAAGTGCTTGATGAGTCACTGCTTTGGATAAACCCTGAAGAAAGGTCTAGCAGAAACAATATAATACTACTTAGATCGTATTTGCTCTTTGGTTTCTTGTAACCCTTCCCCAGCCTAATATTCTCAATAGTGTTTAGTGATTTGTAGCCCAGCAATAGTCAAGTCTTCATTTACTTCATGCATATGCACTAAATTAAGCTATTTCCCTCCCACCCATATGGTGGGCTGATATGCACAGATGCTATTACAGAGTTTTATGCCACATAAAATCCCAGCTGTAAACTAGAAAAAACTAAAAAAGGTCTTTAACTCATCTTCCAAAAAAAAAAAAAAAAAAGCAAAACAATAGAAAATAAGCCCATAAGGAACTGGGTAAACATAAACAGACCCAGACAACATCTGAGACAGATACAGATCAGGGATTGAAGATGGAAGACAAAAGAAAAGAAGGATTAGTATTAAATTATTTCAGACACTGATAGTAATTAATTAAAAAATGCTAATCTCTACAAAATAGCAGTCAACAAAATACTTTGATAGTCATTTAAACACCTGGAAGCTCTTAATTGCTGAATCTTCTCCAAATCCTGGGTTACAGGATTTTTTAAACTGAAGTGAAGGAGTATAAGTATCAGAAAATACACATTCTACACAGCAAAGTGACTAATTGGCAAAAATATCTCCAAACATTTCTGTAAGTCCTTTTCAGTATTTTGTAACCAACAGGCCCTCCCCCTTTTTGAGCAAACATCCATGCTCCTAAAATGTTCAGAATAAGTCTAAAACACCAGCTGAAACTTCTTCCATCTTAAACTGGAATTCATCACAGAGTACATTAGTTTTCTCTTCAAAACCGATTTTGATTTTGTTACCTTGATGCTTTCATCAGAGCTTGAAAACCACTGCCTACAGTTTCTGACAGTACCAATGATCACATAGCATCCAGGGTAGGTTCTTAATTTTTACAATAGTTTTCAACTGAATTTGGTGACAAAGTGCCAGTTGTGCCAATACCTCATGTGTAGGTTTTTGTTTGTTTGTTTGTTTGTTTTGTTTATTTGCTTGTTGGTTTTGTGTGTGTGCATGTGTGTTTTAATTTGTTGTTGTTGTTTTGGTGTGGTTTGGTTTTTGGTTTTTAAATTGGAGCCCTAAAATTCAAAGTGCTCATTGCTTTGTAATTGAAATTTTAATTATTGGATGATTAGAACTTCAATTAGTAAGTGGCTGCTGGAGATCTAGTCCATAAAAGCAAAGATTATACAACTGTTAAACAATATCTTAGTTGATAAGTTAGGATTTCTTGGAAAATTAGCTGTTGCTAGAGCACATATAAAATGATTTGCAATAACATTTCATATTCTGAGAGCACAGAAGACACAAAGTCAAGTTTTAAAAGCAAGGTAACCTCTAATCACTTACAAATCTGCTATTAAAAAGATTAATTTAGACAAGGAGGTTGGATGGAGGTTTTCTTACAGCACACCCTTGGCAAAATGGCCTGGATAACAACTGCTGCTAAGACAGGAGGAACACGGGGGTCAACAGCATGGGTGAATCAAACATCCAAAATTGTCTAGGAGAGTGTCTGCCCAAAGCTGAGCACACTGAATAGGAAGACCATCAGCCAGATTAAAGAGTAGCACACACACCCCAGGGACCTCTGCCAGACTTCACTGCCTTGCTGCTGGGCACTGAATGCAACACCTCTGCACTCCAGCTGAGGGACCAACATCTGGGGTGGCACAGGTAGGACCTACACCTCGGGTGTGCACACGCAAACTCCTGGGGTGCTTTTTCAGTGCCCATGCATCAGCGGGTTGTAGACAGCAGCACAGGTACAGACAAAGCTGGATCACCCACATATCCTACAGTCCCCAAAGGGGTGAGTAGTTGTAGTCCACATTGCTCGGGGGGCTGGGGATGCCTCTACTTGTGTGTGCTCGTCTGTGTATGTGTATCATAGAATCACCAAACCACAGAATATCCCAAGTTGGAAGGGATCCACGAGGATCATCGAATCCAACTCCGGGCTCCACACAGGACCACCCAAAATAGATGTGTGTGTTCATCTCTTTGTGAGAAACAGAACTCCTTGGGATTAGTTATTGAAGGGTGTTTATTAACACTTTGTAAGCAGACAGTATCGCAGTTTATTTGTTCTGTTATATTCATACGGATCCTGAAGGTACAGGTCACTGATTGCCTGCTAATTGTAATATCATTAGTAAATCGATAAAACCACTTCAATCCTGATTTGGCTTAATTACGTGAACTGAGCAGCTTTTCTCCGTGACAGTTGGGCTAATGTACTTTAAAGACACATATCTGAAAATTAGAAAGGAAGTCCTAAGCAAAGATGAGGTGGGAATTGAAACTGAGGCAGAAAGTCTAGACTGTTTTGGACACCTTCATCATTGGTCTCTACATGGATATTCTCTATTTTGCTAAAGACATTTTACTGCCTAGTACTGTAAATTTAGGTGTGCATAGTTTCTTTATTACTGTCATGTACTGTTTACATAGAGAAAAAGTAATTAATACAGCATGTGCACCAAAATGTGTATGAGAGAGAAGCCATTTGCCCCAGAAATTCTGTAACACAAGCTATCTTTAAAAAGTAAACTAAACCAATTTACAAGTTAGAGCAAAAATATATAACTTCATGTTTCCTCAGTTTGTGACAATCTGTTTTTTCACTACCAACAACAAAGAGCACAGGTTCTACGCTCTTCACTGGGCTCCTTTAGTTTCATAACCTGTGTGTTTGGAACTGTCCAGACAGAGCACCCAAACTCCAGAAACAACATTTGTATCTTCAAAGAGGTGAGAAAGTCCATAAGTTATCAAGGGATTCCCTTGAGGTTACAGAGTACCTCATGTGTAAGCTGGGGAAGAATAAGGTTTGTAGAATAAAGGATTCTAAGAAAGAAATACGATGTCACGTTTCATCATAAGATCTCCAGTGAAAGCAACGGCCTTGTGTCAAAGCACATCGTCCATGATAACCATGAAGAGAAAAGCTTGTTTCTCCTAATAAATTTTAATGTAAATACATTTACTAAGTTTTCCTTGTGTTGTTTTACCAGTCTGATTTGAACAAAGGTATATCGCTCAAAACCCATACATAATTTTAAGATGTCCTGTACCTAAAGACATGATGTTTCTTAAAACAGGACCTGTACTACTTTTGCAGAATCCACCCACCAGTACATTTGTCCTGGAAATGCTCTACAATAACAGAAAGTGTTCCTCCTACAGAAGATGCACAGGCTAGCGCAAGAACTGGAATTTCAANTTGAAATTAGAAGGAAAGAAAATATTTCTTAGCCAAAGTGATAGGCAAAATTATCTACAAGACAATACACACACCCCTTTGGTCTGTCAGCCTGACCACGTGACTTCATTGCTTGTTTTGGACACTGAAGTAACTGGGCTACTCCTTTAACAATTTTTCTTACCTTGGTGTTGCACACCGGTTAAGAATTAGGTCCATGCCCTTGAAAGCCATTCCTTCATCTTCCTTTTATTGTGCATAGCAAAAATTCCTCAAAACAAAAGTTTCTCCGTATCATGATTACTGTTCCATTGGTCTACACAATGTTTGTTCATACTGGTGACTTTCTGAATACACTTGCAATTTTGTCTTTCCAAATGAGGTAATGGGAAAAAAGGGGGCAAGAACCCACCATGGTTTCCCTTCCCCTTTCCACCATGTATGCTAACTGCCTACTATCCCACCAACTGCATAGCAGGGGGGGTTCATCATTCAAAAGCCATAAAGAATACAGAACTTATTCCTACAACTTTGTACTACTTGGGAGAAGTCAGCTGGGAAGAGAAAGGGGAAAGCAAAGAGCAAATGTTCTCCGGTTCCTTCCTGAAATAACTTTGACAGACACCAGCGTGGCCATGGTGCTCATGCTGAGTGAACTGTCTGACTCTAATTTTTCCAGATGGATGACAGAGCTCAGCAAACTGCTTGACTTCCATTACTTGCACCAGCATTCAGAATTGCTGTGCAGCTTTTTTGCCCTCCATTGGGTAACAATTCCTAATTAGGGATCTATTTGTTCTAGGTATTATCAACAAGAGGGATTGTGGGAGGCTCTTCTTCACTACTTCATTAACAGAGAAAATTAAAAAAATAAACAAAAACTTCACAGTACATGTTGTAGAAAAAGGAAGACCAAAAACAGAACGCAAGAGCCTAAGAAGACAGCAAAACAAATCAAACCATAGTTTAATCCACTTCCTGTATATCATGACTTTGAATTGAGTTAAAAGAATCCCAGCTTAAATATACCCAATATGATAATTTGTCTATTGTATCCAGAAATAAATGAGTCAACAAACCAGAATCACATAAATGCTTTCAGAAATCAGTTTAAAACCAGCCAAAGGAAGAATAGGAGAAGGATGTTCTCGCCAAATTGCTTTTCACAATTATTTACTATAGAGAAAAAAAAATCTGTAATGCAAAATGATGGGATCACTAAAAGACTGAACTTCATCAGATACACATTTCACTCAGAAAAGAGAATTGATGTCTTCCAAAGGGGAATAAAATATGAAAAAACTAATACAAAATAGAAAAATATTTCGCTGAATCAGACGTTTCTCATAATACCTAAAAAAGAAAAAAATCAGAGACAGCAAAGAAAGATATATGGTTATCTATTTCTGATACTTTCTATCTCACTTTTGTTTAAATACAAAACACAAAATGGAAATTATAAGCCCAGCACTCCAATTGTATTATCAGAGCATTGAAAGATGTTTAAAATTTAAAGAGACATCTTCAATCTCTTCTACAAATAACACATTTGATCTTTTGAAAGAAATACTGAAATCCAGACAAAAGAAATTAAAAAAGACCAGGGGAAGGATAAGAAAAGTAATCTGATGAGAGTATGGAAGACAGCAAACACAGCCTGGAACAGTCAATGGGATCAGTGAGGTGAAAGACAATCTCATTATAAATCCCTAGTCCACTATAAGGATTTATGTCAGATTTGGGCACGTTGCTTAAATAAGTCATGGCTCAGTTCCCCACGCCTTAAATGAGAAAATAAATGCCTCCATTTAAGGGGTTAAAATAGTTACTATAATATAGTTAATACTGTCTAAAGTACTTAGGAGCTACAAAGTACCACAAAGTATTGCTGTTTTTAATCATGCAAGCAGCCTATCAGAATGCAATACAAATGGCTTACTGTTAGAATAGATGAATGAGGAATAAAGAAGACAAAAATTAGGACAAACAGCTATGGGGAGAAATATGTTTAAATTGGCTAAATAAAAAAGCAATATAAATCAGTAAGCAAAGTGAGCAGGGATCATTTAAAGACATACAAAAACACCACCCATGTCCTTCTCCTGCTGCCCTCCCTCCCCTCCTGAAGCACAGACACACTGACACTTCCACTCAAGCAGACTCCCTGTATCTCATGACAACCACCTACTTATGCAAATAAAAGCAAATAGCAGTACTGCACTTACTGGCATAATACTTTGAGACTAAAAGGCACTCCAATCTTTCAGAGAAAGAGTATATCTTCCATAAAACACAGACAGTAAAAGTAGAATCAGACTTGTGTACTTTAGCTGCTTTGTGCCACCCAGTGGTTTAGACTAATACACCCTTCAGTCCAGCTGCAAAAACAACGATTGGTAAATGACAAACATTTTGGGTTCTATGTGAAATAAAGAAATGAATAAATGAGTGAAAAATGAGAGACATAGTATCAGGTAGCCTCAAGGCTGGAAGAAAGGTTAAGGCATATTTTCATAGACTCATGGAACCATAGAATGGTTTGGGTTGGAAGGGACCTTAAAGATCATCTGGTTCCAACCCCCCTGCCATGGGTAGGGACACCTCCCACCAGACCAGGTTGCCCAAAGCCCCATCCAACCTGGCCTTAAACACTTCCAAGGATGGGGCATCCAGAACCTCTCTGGGCAACCCATTCCAGTGCCTCACCACCCTCTGAGTGAAGAACTTCTTCCTAATATCTAATCTAAATCTACCCTTTTTCAGTTTAAAACCGTTACTCCTTGTCCTATCACTATACTCCCTGACAAACAGTCCCCCCTCAGCTTCCCTGTAGGCCCCCTTTAGGTCCTGGAAGGCCGCTAGAAGGTCTCCCTGGAGCCTTCTCCAGACTAAACAACCCCAACTCCCTCAGCCTCTCTTCAGAGGAGAGGTGCTCCAGCCCTCTGATCATCTTCATGGCCCTCCTCTGGACTCGTTCTAATACGTCCACATCCTTCTCATGTTGGAGGCCCCAGAGCTGAACTCAGTACTCCAGATGGGGTCTCATGAGAGCAGAGCAGAAGGGGAGAATCCCCTCCCTTGACCTGCTGACCATACTTCTTTGGATGCAGCCCAGGATACAACTGGCTTTCCGGGCTCCAAGCGCACATTGCTGGCTCATGTTGTGCTTCTCAACCAACATCCCCAAGTCCTTCTCCTCAGGGCTGTTCTCAATCCATTCTCCACCCAGCCTGTATTTGTGCTTGGGATTGCCCCAACTCAGGTGCAGAACCTTGCACTTGGCCTTGTGAGGTCAAGGTTGTGAGGTTTGCACAGGCCCACCTCTCAAGCCTGTCCAGGTCCCTCTGGATGGCATCCCTTCCTTCCAGTGTGTTGACCACACCACACAGCTTGGTGTCATTGGCAAACTTGCTGATGGTGCACTTGATCTCACTGTACACATCACCAATAAAGATGTTAAACAGCACCAGTCCCAATACCAGCCCCTGAGGAATGCCAATTGTTGTTACTGATCTCTACTTGTGGTCTCCACCACCGAGTGGTCTGTCCATTAGATCCATGTCTCTCCAATATAGAGACAAAGATATCATGCAGAACAGTGTCCAATGCTTTGCACAAGTCCAGGTAGATGATGTCAGTTGCTCTTCCCCTACCCACCAATGCTGTAACCCCATCGTAGAAGGCAACCAGATTTGTCAGGCACGATCTGCCCTTAGTGAAGCCGTGTTGGTTGTCACCAACCACCTCCTCATTTTCCACATGCCTTAAGTTTTATGCACGTCCTATTTTGTATTACTTCAGATACATAGGACAGGCCCACATGTCTTTTCCCTTCTGACTTCTAAGACCGCTCTATTCCATTTTTACACAATTTTGGGGAACTTGCTATCTTAGGAAAGTAAAATACACTACCAATGCCTTACATGCAGCACTTTCCATCAGCAGGTTAAGACTGCCTCTGAGAAGTACAAATCTAGTGAAGATAGTGAAAACTAACAGTTATGTTCAAAAAAACAACATAGTCTGTTAGGGTACATTATACTGCAAAATTAATACAGCTATGGTTTAACAGTGAGTGTCAGATTTCCACATAATGCTTTGGCCTACTTTCTAAAGAACTTTATCTGTCCATAGACAGACTGAGATTTGAGCTCTCTTGAAAATCTGACTCATTATAGTTGCTTTTAGAAAGAAAAACATAAACAGAATTGGCTTATTTATGGTTTGAAACAAACAGCAATCAAATGCAAAGATCCATTCATTACAACTGAGCTGTATTCACTTTCATTATATCTGAATTTACCTAATTGCTTGTATAATTCCATTGTTCAAGGATAAGTAGATTTAAAAGGTTGAAATGTAAGTAATAAAAAAGGCTAAGGCTTTTATGCTATAAGTAAGAAAAATCCAACACAGAGCAATACCAGACTCGATTTTTCATATCACATTTGAAAATTACCTTCAGCTGCTACTTGAAAAAATATTTAAGCTGATAAATTGTGGGTTAGTTTGCAAAATATTGTTAGAAAGTAGAATAGGAGAAGTTTTGTTTGGTTTTCAATTATTATTGTTATAGTCAAAAACACATTTGCTTACACAATATTGTATCTGCATCAGGGAAAATGAAAAGCACAGAACACCTCTCACTGTCTTTACTATCTGAAGTAACACTACCAAAACAAACTCCAGTCACAGTCTCAAGATGATTAAAGGGGGTGCTTCTTTATTTTTGTTCCGTGGAAGAGACAATCAACTGATAGAAATACCATGCCTGAAGAAAGAAAAGAGACACAACATAGGCTAGCTATTTACACTCCAGAGAGTTTTTATTTTGAAATTAGATGTGAAATGCAACCTGTTTTGAGTGTTAATTAAATACCCTATTCTTCTGCTAAAGAAAGAGAGAATGAAGACACAAGTGAGTAGTCTTTTCACAGTTTAATTAAAATATATTCTTTCTAATTCAAACAGTTTGTCACAGCTGTAATAATTAACCCCAGAAAAAAACAGAAGGAAAAGTGGAAAAACAATTCAGTGGTAGGAAGCTAAAGAAAAACTTTTTGCCTGCTTTTTCTCTAAGCCCTCTTTGACTTTCTCTCTTCTGCTGTCTTTGCACCCTCCACACCCCCCCACTCTTGGATTTTGCAGCCCAGCTTTTTGTTTGCAGGACTAGGAATAGTCACATTAACTTGTCAGTACTCGTATTCACAGGTTCCTCCAGCAGTCAATTATAAATATAAACAAAACTCCTTCAATCTGTTGCTTAATCAGTCAATCAGCAATTCTGATTGAGGCCACATGTAACCCAGCTTCCTTTCTGATTAGTTCTAGAGGGCAGTTAAAGGAGAAATAGAGCAGCATGAGAGAGATTGAGTTTAAAATGTGGAGAAATCTCATGGATTATGCAATTATAGCTCACCGTTGTCCCATTTAAACAAATGCCATGTCGAAGAAGAAAATAAAACAGGCTACGTGTGTAACTACTTTTAGATATAATTATATTTCTGTTAAGCTGTCCTCCACCTCTCTGCCAAAGTATCAAACATTAAGTGTATTTTAATTTTTTTTTCTTACAATCTCTTACACATTTACATGCATCACTATAATCTGTGCCATCTTTGTCTTACTCATCTCAGGCATAGTGATTCATTTGGTGTAACTGAGTTTATGTAAGCACAATGCTGTGATACGTGTTGTAACTGAGTATATGTGCTACCAGTCAGCAGCATCAGGTTTGGTGGTGCCTGATTTTCATTAAACTTATGTATTCTTTGCAGTTCCTTTATCATAGTCTATTGAGTTCTGTTTATCACTTGTCAAAAGCCATGACACATACAACTGACTTCAGAATAATTTCCTACTAATTCTATAGTTTTTAGCTATAACTATCTTCTAGTCAGGCAAAGCCCTCCAGTCTTCATTTTACTATTAACATCAGGATAGAAAAACAATCTCATGAAATACATGTGATTGCCTTTATAAATTTAGTTCCTTGTTAGCGATAACTAAAGCCTCAGGCAACGCATCCACTTCTCTGTTCTCTTAATCCAAACTACATTTCAAATGCCTTCAACAGTAAGTGGGACAAATATAACAAGAGCCAGGAAAGCTTCTCTGCCCCACAAGCTGATTTGAAACCTTGTGCTGAAATCTACTGTGTCCTCAGGTATCTCTACAGAACGGCAAAATTAATAGAAATTATTAAATCCCAATGATTTCTTCCTAACAGCTTATGAACTTGTATTAACAGAAATTCTATAAATAAGTTCTCCCTCACATACCGTCTCTTTCACAAATTGATTAACTTTTTCCTCTACACAAAGCCCTCGCTTGAATTTCCAATTTTTTTTCTGTTCTGATTCTCATAGTACCAGAAGTATCCATTTTCTCCCTTACTGAAGGTTAAAATATATTAAAAAAAAAAAAAAAAAAGAAAGAAAGAAAGAAAAAGAAAAACTTCTTAACACAAGTAAATTGGCTTTCCATGCTGCAAAAGGCTAGACTTCCTGGAATTGAAGTTTTTTGTTTTTGTCTTTTACTTTCCAGGAAGACAAGTCATTACACTTAAACAGACATCCAGCACATTCACACAATTCTTACTCTTGTGCATTACTGATGTTCTCTTTTAAATGAAGATACAAAATCTCAATGCTAGAAATTTCTACAGAGGAGACTTTTATAGCCCTGTAAGCAGTTGTATTTGCCACTGCTGGGGGCAGGGCCGAGGCCGCGCCAGGCCCCAGGGGTGGCTGTGCTGCCCTGGGCCTGAGCTGGGCTGAGCTGGGTTTCCCCGGCGCCCCGTGGCCCAGTGCCCATGGCCCGGCCTGGCTGAGCTTCAGCTCTGTGAGTGCCACGGGGGGAAGGGGCTGACAGCCCCAGGCCGTCCCTGTGGGGTCACAGCCCCAGGGGAATGGGGCCTGCAGGGCAGCTTTCACCCCCGTCCTGGGAACAGGCAGGGCCCAGGGCATGCAGGCTGCCCTGCCCTGCCCTGCCCTCACCACCACTCTTACCCTCCTCCAGCCGGGTCCCAGGAGCCCCACATCAGCTCCCGCATTGTCAGCAGCATACCCAACTGCCCCCCTCACTGTCTCTGGGTTTTTGTACCTGTCACTGTCCCCTCTGCCGCCACACATGGGGCTGGGCCCTGGAGGGAGAGGGCAGGGCCCCAACTTCTCCAGGTCACCCCGGCTTATGCCCAGCTGTCTCTGCTCCCTGATGATCTCCTCCCTGCCCAGGCGTTTCTTTGCTTTCTCCCTTTCCCATCTTCAGTGTATTGAGAAAACAATGTACTTCTCAAAGGCTGTTAAGCTTTTACAGAGATTAGAAGTATTTTACAAGTCCCAGCTATAGAACTGGGCTCTCACTTCAAGTTGTAGGGCAGCACTTCCCAAGCTGAAGGTCATGGTAGTGGCAAGTGGAGTCACCAGCCTGACAGAAATTCAATGGTTTATGTTAGTATTTCAGATTGCAGAGCTGAGGAAAGTAGCAGTCATAACAGGAAAGGATGGAAATGGTTGCTGTGGAGCGTGATGGTGTTCACTCTGGAGAGCCTCTGTTCAAACCCCAGTCACAAGAAGAATGGCTGCTATTTTTGCAAATACATGAAATGGTATTTCTGCCTCCAACATAATCTCCTCTCTACTGCTTGGTTACCAGTCTTGCCCTTAAGAGAGACTGATTTCCCCCATACAAGTGAAAGTTTAGCCCACTTTTAATAGAGCTTATGCCCATAGATGCCTATTAAGTGAACATACTAAATAAACTACTACTTTTTACCAGTACCAGTATTTTCAGGTGCTTCTGTTTCAACTTTCTAACTTCATGACTTTCATGTCACGACCAGAGAGAATGTCCCCAGTAGTTTATCTCACTATATCCTCTCAGAGCATGTCTGTCTGCATTCCCTCAAATGCAGTGAACTACCATGCTTTCCCCATGGGGAGCAATGTTGCTAGAAAGGTATCTGTTATGTCAAACTTTCTAGCTACGAATCTGCCTCACTGTCACTGTGGGTTTCGAGTCTTTGGTTTAGGAGGCCTCAAGCGCTTGCTATGCCTTGGGGAGTGCTGCTGGTTGAAATCATCATGCTATAAGTGCTCCTGGGCAATCTGACTAAGCAACGTTAACTGGTGCAAGATGTCTTAAATCTGTCTGGAGCCATCACCATTCACACAGTAACACCGACCTACATCAGTCACAGATGTGGAGTTACAAGGCCATAAAGATGGGACACAAGTGGCTGAAGCAGGGGCACAGGCTGATCCTGAAAAAAAAAAAACAAAAACAGAAACAAAAACAAAAACAAAAACAAAAACAAAAAAAAAAAAACCACCTCTCCAAATGAACAGTTTTGTATGCCTAAAGCAGGCACCTGCAGAGAATGGCAACACCACCCAGCCCAGACAGTAGCCTGGAGTTTTAAGTTGCTCACCTTGGATTTAAGAGAACACCAGAATGTGGACCCGAGCCTTCATTTCTCCCACATAAAGGTAGTGAACCAAACAAGCTACTTCTTATTCTAGGTCTTTCCTTTTCCCATAAAAGTTAAGAAAGTTTTGGATTTGTCCAGTTATGGACAAGGATGGTGTTTGAAAACATGCAATAAATTTTTTCACTTAGGATAAATAATTTCTCTAATTCTGCTGGATGCAATCTGAACAAACTGTTGAGATTCATACAGGAGGTGACAGAGGAATGTCTACTTGAAAGATGTTAAACTTCAGAGGAACTAAGTAGAATCATTGATTGTGCAACTGTCCCCTCCTACTATTAAAAAAAAGAAAGAAAGAAAGAAAGAAAGAAAGAAAGAAAGAAAGAAAGAAAGAAAGAAAGAAAGAAACTGTTCATGTCAAGCATCATCCCAATAATTCATTAGTTCATTTGGCAACCAATTTGTCAAAAACATCTGAGTAGAAACTGCAGCATGTCTAAGATACTTCAGTACCTTAGCTATAATACTCAATACTCCTTTAGGACCCAGGGGAAACAAGCTGACGTTTCAGCAAAGGTGGAATTTCACTCAAGTTTTCCTCAAACCTCATCTTTTTCTAGATTTACCACTTGTTCAGTGTGCACTGCTCCCTCTCCAAAGGGATTGGATGTTTATTTGACATTGAGCACATGCTTTTCCCTCTTAAATGTTAATGAATAATTACCCAGGAGAGAGAGATTATTCAAGAAACAGAATTTAGTACCAAAAATGTAATGGGAGAATCTGCACTGTCCCAGGATGTTTACAGAAGATGTTCTTATAGCTAATTCTCTAAGCAAACCTCCCAGCTTATAATTTTAAAACATTCCCATTTCCTCAGAATGTGCATACATTAATATCTTTGGAGAGCACACTATTACTATAACATATTCCATATGAGTTTTTAATTGAAACTGTAATAGAAGTTTTAATATTCTGAATGCATAAAAATCCCAAAATTAAAATGCGATCAGTGACACTTACAAGCCTCCGGCCAAAGTGCTGTAGTCACATCCCTTCCTATCTTCCTTTCCCTTCATTTCTTTTCTTTCTTTTACAGTGTAATGTAAAGATAAGCTAATATTAATTTACAATGGAACATTTCTGTATTAGAGATTATTTGCATTCATTTGCTTGACCTGATTTGTGTTCATGCCTTTTTACACTTTAAACCAATGGCCCTCGTGGGTCATAGCTACATTAAACAAATGCATACAGTACAAAAATAATATGTAGATGGCACGTTAAAGATAAAGCAATTCCTCTTGCTGTCTCTGTAAATTACAGCAAGTAGGGAAAAGAGACTATGTACCATTAAATTGGAGTGGGACAGAAGGCTATCAGGGACTACTACAAAAATTTTGCCACAGGAGTTGAAGCATATTCCTTACATTATCAATAAATAATTCTTTTCAAGACAACCCGCCTATATACTTAACAGTATGAACACAGAAATGAATCTATGCTTAATCATGTCTATTGTCTTTTCTTAGGTTTGCTAGTTTTTTACAGTACCCTTAACATTTCCAGTAATTCTGCTGCACCCTCCTTTTTCAGACTTTGTATTTTACAGCTTTTCTCTTTGAGAAAGTTTAAAAGTTCAGCAGCAATTGCCTACTTAATTACTTTAATTATTACCTTATGTCTCCTAGTTTTATGAAGTATTGACTTTCAATCAGAGGTTCAATTATAGTATGATTCTATGACATAATATGAAGTGGAAAAAGAAGGTTAAAATAGGATCCTTTTCTAGGAATTCACAAACTCATTTACATTCACAGGTTTGCACTTTCCTATTTTTCATCTTAAGCAGCAGCTATTTTGATATTTACTACTGAAAGAATGTCAGGGTTAGAGACAAAGTAATTGAACTTCTCAACAAGGGCAAAGCACAGTAGCAAAGAAAAAAAAATATCTTAGCAGAAGGAAAGGTGAATGTCAATGGGACATTAAGCACCTGAATACCTTTGGGAGCTGGTTGGTATGGCTCTACCAGATAAGCTCAAGAAAATTGAGCTGTAGCAGTTCAAAATGTTCCTGCACCAGATTGTTTTCTCTGTTCCTGGTCAGAGACTACTGTCCACTGTCCAACTGCGGCAGCTGTCTCATGATTAAACTTAAAATCTCTAGGCACATTTTACCTACTGTGAGACCTCTGGGGAGAACACATTACATGACTAAGGAGTTCAGAAATGTAGTAAACTAAAAGAGATGGATAGGCACATCTGCCATGAAACCTTGAGTCCTCAAGTTATCTCCTGCTGCTCTGCTCCTGCCACAAGAATTCTGCCTGGCATTCTCATGATAGTCTGACTCATGACTTGGCTTTCATGGTTTGCCTGTCTGAATGAGACCCTTGCAGATTAATGAGGAAAACAACTGCAGAGCTTGTCAGTCATCATGTTGGGTAAAAAGCACGCTTTCATTAATTTTACACATTTTTGTTATATCCATCATATCCCATGGAGTAGGATATCAATATTAGCCAGATTAACCTAAACTCATTCTTGCTACCAGACAAGATTTAGATGGAGTATAGAATATGTTTGTCTGCTAAAATGCAAAATTAAAGAACTAATTACCAGATTTAGAATAAAAGAAAGAAAGAAAAATGATATGCTTTCCCTATTTGAACTGATTTCCAGTGTGTCTTCTGTATTTTGTTGAGCTAAGGACTAACAAGGACAGATCCATATCTTTAGAACTGCATGCCATTTCTTCAGAGCAGTGACCTCTTTTGTAGTATAATTCCCAAACAGAAATCTGTAATTTGGAGAAACTTCCTTATAAATTTCTTCATATAGTTAGAATTCCAATATGCATAAAGCACACTGGGGACTTGCTGTAACTTAGAGTATTCATAATTTCTTTTAATTAGAATATTAACTTTTGTTTGTTGCTTTGTTTTATTTTGTTTGTGAATGTAAAGCAGACCAACATAGCACAGATTCTGCAGACAGAGGTTTCTGAAATGCCATCCTAATCTTTGGATGCCAAATATTGTTAGCACCCAACTGATTAGACATCCACTCAGACATAAAAATGAATTTTTTTTATAAATGTGTTGGTAAAGAAGAACTGCATCATATCTGACTGTCCAAGCTCAGGTACATGAACTTTTTTTAATGTTTAATTTTAGAACCAGTTATACAAATTTTCAAAGATAAGTGGAAAGACAGCTTTTTGCTTACTGGTGGTGATGGACTAAATATATCAGGTAACAAGATAAACCTGTATAGAACCAGAGCTGTGGGCTGCGATGCTGGAACACTCCTCTCACAGTAGGCATGTCTCATTGTAAACACTGAAAAACTATTTTTGAGGGATCACTAGCACTGAGCTAAATAAAAGCACAGACAAATAAGCCCTAGAGAGATTTTGCATAGTACCTGACTATTAGCAGTGCCAGTGATCCAGTTCTAGACCTCCCCTGAACAGAGGCCGATTACCAACTAAATGGTGTCAATGTCTGTGGGGCTTTGTGATGGAGATTAATCGAAACCAGAACGTTACAATCAAACCCACTTTCACTTCAGTTGTTATCAGTACCATTGAAAGGCCAAGTCACTTTCTCGACTATTATATACTCCCTGCTCAAGAGATTTTTCACTCTCTATAGCAAGAGACAAAATGATGAAAAGCTAGATCTTTGTAGATATCTGTACTTCAGATTACAAACAAACTAGATGTTTTTGCAGACAGTTTTCCTTATAGATCATTCAAATTGCAGTCACAGAGATAATGTTGCAATGAACAGCTATTTGAGACAGTTTTCAGGATTTTTTAATTCACCATGCAAACCCCACCATTTCCTCACCAAATAAGCAAGGCCTGTGCATTAAGGTACAAGCTAAACAGCATACATTTCTGAGAATAATTTGTATTTTATGAGATCAATCGGCATTTTTCAGTTCAAAGTAGTGTTCATGTAGGCCTCCTAAAGTGCCTTGTTAAAGTGCAATTGTTCCAGAAGTTCCTTAAGTAGATTCATACATACTAATAAATACATACAGTTCTTGACTATAGCAGAATAAGGAATGCATTTTCTCTTTGATTTGAATTGAACTTAAAATATTAGATTGATTCATAATCCACCCAGAGCTTCCCTGCACACTTGTAGAAGAAACATGTCAGGCATCATTGATATTTATGATTCTGTAGACCATGCATAATAACATTAATGTAATGCTCAATACCTTTGATAGGAAGAAATCCATAATTTTAACAAGGTGTTGAGATTTAGACTGCCCAAGATTTTTAACTACAAAAAGAAAATCTCAGAAACCTGATAAAATTAAAAGTTAGGGGATATGCACTGCTTCTCAGGGACTTGGAGTTGTGTGTATAGCTTAATTTATTCTGGTGGAAGAAATTTTATTTTCATAGTATTTAGCGGCTTCATAAAGTTGAAAAGGTAGATTTGAATGAAAAAGGCAAATAATTACCAGTTATATTTCCCTGCCCTGGCAAGAAGGGATAGCTAATGGTAGAAAGGCCTAAAAGGATAAATGTAAAAACAAAAACAAACAAACAACAACAAAAAAACATGGAAATGCTGATATAACAGTTTGTAATTGCAACATGAGCCAAAAGTAAATACTCTCTAATTTTTATTTGTTGTTACATACTGTACAAGCTGAAAAGACCTTATTATGCTTTATTTAGCAAAATATTAGCAATGTATTTCTTCACAGGCATAACATTGAAATCAGCTGCTGGAAAGAAAGCGGCAAACTGTGTTGGAGAGCAAACACACCTGTTCACTCTCTGCAAGGTAGACTAAGAACTGTCAGTTGTCTACCACAGCCCTTGCAAACAGGGCCAAGTGGTCACAAGCATGCAATAACCACTTATAACCAGTGAAGATGGAATATAGGAAGAGCACGTTTTGTGTTAAGTATAACTGGCAGCTGCTGTAGAGGAAATAATGTGACATACATAGGGAGATAAGCAGGGCAGTAAGCCACTGGAAGCAATTCTGCAGCTATTCAGCCATTGTTCTGGCAGTGTAACAGAGAAAAAGCCCCGAACTGTGTGCATTCATTAACTTTAAAAATAGGAAGAAACTGTGATGGTAGGGACAAAACAGACAAAATAGAGAAAGATCAAATTAACAGTACACACAAAATATGATTGTAGTTCAGTGCAGAGCATTTAAATCAATCTTCCAAAACAGTAAGTCTAACTATATGATGCTGGTAAAGTTAGTAAAATGCAAAAA
>VXAA01003840.1:311357-357868 GCA_013399115.1 Anseranas semipalmata | reverse complement strand
AAAAAGCCCTGTAATAATAATCAACAATTCCTTGTTTTTGACTTCTTGAAGCTATCTTTGTGAACCAAGTTTTATGCAGGCAGTAAGCAAACATTATTTGGTGTCAGCTAGCAATATTTTGTCCCCTGCAAAGCCAGGAGCACTGGAGCACAGAGCAGCCGAGCCTTGCTTTCCAGAGCAGGGCTCTGACCTTGCTCCTCACTGTCTCCAGGTGCAGCAGCCCTGGTGTTAGCTCAAGTCCCAGTTCCAGAAGCAATGAAAAAGTAGCCTAAGTTTTTTTCAATGTGCGTGTCCAGCTTGAAATACCACTCTTCAAATTTTGGCTCAGGGTATTCCTCTTTGACTGGAGCAAAGAGGAGATCGGTGAAAGATTTGCTATCCAAAGCAGGTTGACCCCCAAATGTATGGGCGAGTGAGCTCTGCAATTCAGACCACAGAAATCCCTGATTTATCTAAACTCTCCAAGGCCTGCAAACCTTAATAAATGGGGTTTCAATCAAGGCTGTGCTTTCTGCAGCACTTATAGCTAAAAATGAGGGAATTCATATGTTGATTGCTACTCAGGGCCCCTGGGTGGCTGTTTATTGCTGTGCTGAGACACATGCAGCAGGAAATTTGAAGTGCTCCCCTGAAATAAAGGGGTGACCTCAAATTAGCCTGAGTGCAGAGGAGAGCTGAGCTTGGTTTGTTCTTTATTTTCACGTAGGTGAGGTAGCTGTGCAATAGTTAGGGGCAAGTACAAAAGGCACGTACTTGTGGTAAGGCATTAAGTATCCGTTACAAAAACTGATTTGTTGTAAGTTATCCTCCCTCCTTCTCATCCCTGGCTGCTCTGCTATGGTATGGAAGTCTCATTGCTGTGAGTGTAAAAATGCACACAAAACCAGGAGATGTGTAAGAAAGCTGGTAACTGAAGCTACACAACCTCTTACAGCACATACAATCAAAGAAAGTTGGTATTAACTTTATGGTGAGAGGAGAAAAGGCCTTTGAAGGAGTTGAATGGAGCTGTTTGTTTTCCCTTTTGGAGCCCTGCTCCTCCAAGGCATGCTGTCATGCTCACTGGACCTGAGTTTTATAGGTTGGACTGCAGCCTTTGACAAAACTGAATTTGCTTTAAATTACTGAAATTAGATACTTATAATCCAAAGTAGCAGCCTAGGGGCTCTCTTGTGTATTATCCTTCACTCTCAGTCCTTTGCTTTGTAGTGTCAATGGAGTAATTTGTTAAGAAAATAGGGATATAAGGCAATAATTCTGAAACCAAGGAAGGACGCAGACTAGCCCTGTGTTTTGCCAATACTTGTTATCTTCTTACTGAGTATGACAGTGTCTCTCCCAGAGGTAGTCTCTTTGGAGCATGGTTTTGTCAAATTTTGGCTTTGGAAATTACTATTTGAACACTGTTGTTCCTAGAGGTGTTTAGGTGGCAGTTCTGTTTTCCTCCTCTCCCAGTGAGGTGGGACACCCATGGCACGGGTGGGCATTTAGGCTGGGCAGCAGAAGAGATGTCTTCCTAATGATGGCAAGTGCCTGGGCGCTCCCTTTCCAACCAATTTTTAAATGAAACCAGAGTATCCAGATGCCCTGTATTTGCTGGGTCATCTTTCCCAGCAAATTATCCCATGCTGCACCTTTCCATATCTCTCTGGATGGGATCTTTCAGCAGGGCAGTTTTATCAGCTTCAGAGCTGGTTTCTATTAACTGAGGATCTGGCCTTTTGCGTTTCCAGCTTGGCAAGGTGTAAATCATCAGACTACTTCTCTTGCTTGTAGCTTTAATTTGTGCATGTGGATAAATGTGCACATGTGAGAGACTAAACTGAACGTGAAATGCCTTAAATGGAATGGATGCTGTAAAATTTACAAAGAAAATCTTCAGGCATATGGAAAATTTTGGGACTTGCTTTCCAGCTGAACTGTTCCCCTCCTGCCCTCGATGGTGTGTTTCCTTAGTGGCAGCGCACAGCCCATGCCTGTTTCCTGTACAGCAAGGAGTAGGAAGAGCCACCGAGGTCAACAGGCACCCACGACACCTATACCATCATTGGGTTGTGATGGATTTAGACTACTGAACAGCAATTCTCTGTCATCCTGCACTTGGACAACCCAGACCTATTTATTATGTTTGCTGATGCGCTGCTTCGAGAAGCCCTACCTGTGTTTCTCTATCTCTGTATAAGCATTTAAGGAATTTCATTACCCAAGAGTGACTTTCATGTGAGAGCAAAGGAACATCCTCGTGTTGGTTTACATACTGGCGATGCTCCAGCCTGTAATCTGGGTTATGCACTTCCCGCTGTAAGACAAAAATGTTTCGCTATAGGATGAATAACCATGGAGCTGCACCATATGAAAGGGAAGCGCTTCCTTGAAACTTCTCCTTTACTGCAGCTTTTGTGCTGCTGGTGACCCGGCATGCGATGGGGCTGCAGCTTTGCTATCAGTTTTGTAAGACCTTTGGCTTATGAGACTGTGCTTCAGGCATGCAGAGAAGCTGTAAATGTTTTCAGAGTGATAGAGCCAAGCCAACCAGAGGTCCCCTCTGTACCTCTACCCTCTGTAGCAGGACTTGTAACTTTTATGAAGGAAAAACCAACATATTAATTTACTGCTGTTGCTGCGTAGTGGGATTTATGCATGCCATTCCCTTACTGTTAATTGGAGATTATCATATCAGGGCTCTCATATCACTAATAGAATAAACCCTTAAATCACAAAGCATTTAATTGTTGCCAATTAAAAGGCCTCTTCCTCCTTGTGCTTGCATTGTGAAGCTCTAAAATGTAAAAGCCCAGGGAGAACCGGCTCTGGGTGACATGGAGGTGGGATGGGGACAGCGCATGTGGCTGGAGATGGATGTTATCAACACATTGGAGGGAGGAAGGTGGAAAGAGGTAAGTCCTGGTGGGATCCATCCTTACCTTTTTTTCACCCAGCTTCTGTAGTGATATCTGGAGGTGTTTGGGCGTGGGTGCATCCCCAGCTGGACATTGGGGCACTGTGCTCTTTTCTTCTTCCTAGAATAATTCTGCACACCCAGTTTGTCCCAAAAGGGGATGCTATAGGCTGCTATGGGAATGCAGGTTTATTTACCTGCCCTGCCTGAGATGTCTCAGATATTTAGCAACTAAGAAACTCCCTCCGAGAGCAGTTTTCAAACTTCTTTTTGTTAAAACAGAGCCCTGTAGGCCAAATTTAGCACTGAGGCATCATATGGATCATATGGAGGGCTGGGAATAAAATTAATTAATGCATGGATTACAATGACCTATAAATGTCATTGTTTCATCTCAAAGATATATTGGTACTGTAATTTTTACTTAACTCTTTCAAAGGACCACATGTGAGCACAACTGAATGGATACGGAAATTATTTATACAGCATGTTAAAGGGACATTAAAGCGTTTCATAGCATGTGGTAGGCCTCTCAGCGAGGCGAAAGGCACAGATCAGCTATCCAGCTGTGGTGTGCTGCTTTGGCTGTGCCAAAGCCACCAGATGATGTACTTTCCTGCCTGTCTCCGAAATAAATGCGAGCAGGAGCGGGCTGGATGCGCGCTCCCGGGCGGGGGATCCCCATCTCTAAATCTGCAGTGGGGACAAGGGTGGAGGTTTCATTTTCCAGCTTTTTACTGCTGCTTTTGTGTCCTTGCTGTATCTTCTGCCCCGGGGCTCGTGGGAAGGGTCGGTTTGCCCCATGTCAGGTAGGCATCAGCCACTTTGCACAGCCACTTTGCATGGGAAATCCAGCAGTTTTCAGAGATCAGTGGCTTGTGGCTGCTGCCAGCTTCAGTGATGGTGGTGGTAAATAAGCCCTTTGTAGCTGTGCCTCCTCTGCAAAATAATAAAAAATGTAAAGAGCAAGCATCCAGCCTGCAGGGGCTGCAGCTTGCCAGGGAGGTGGCTGTATCCTCTGCCCTCCCGCCGGTGGTGAGCCCCACTTGTCAGCAAGCACCGGCTGCCAATAGGTTACAGAGATACACAAAATATACATACAGATGAAATACAGATGCAAATTTTGTTTTTATATATGTAAAATACACTAGATATATGCTATATATATGCACAAAAATATATATACACATGAAAAGAAGGCTACTGTGGATCAGAGCTCTGGGACGCAGGGAGCAAAGGGACGTGGGCGACTCTTGCAGTGAGTGGGGTGTGTGGAGGAAGCTGCAGCTGATGAACCTCCCTGGCACATTTCCAAGGGGTGCATTTTAATCCCCCTGGATTAAAAAGGGGGAGGAGCTGCAGGGAGATGGGCTCAGCTGCATGCCTCCCCCGTACAGAAAATAACGACCGTGAACTATGGCACCAACCCGGAGAAGCTTTCTGGTGACATCATAAACCAGCTGAGCTTTGCCCTCGGGGTTTATGATGATGTCATCACAACGCCTTGATGGAGAGCACGTTTAACCTCGCAATTCACACTTGACCATCATTTATTTGATAATCTATATGCGCGGTGGCATTGCGAGCTGCTTTGTGTATGTTGGATCGAAAATGCCTGAAACTTCAGCAGGGGCTGGGGCAGAGCCTGTGGTTTTGGCAGCATAACCTGAGCATGACTTTGGTGAATGTTTTGGGCCAACAAGTAACCACTTTTGTCTGAATGGCTCGGGAGATCCTGTTTTTCAGAAGGAAAGTTGAGTGATTTTGGATGGTATTGAGCCATCGATGCCCTACGTGGTGAACAGAGGTGCTTGCGGTCCAGTTTTGGTCATGCTGTCAGTGTCTGACCCTAAAGCGTAGAGAGGTCTTAAAACCAAAGAGCAGTTTCAGGTTAAACTGCCCCAAGGTACAGCAGTTGGACTTTGGCACCCAAGTTGCTTTTGAAAATTTGTGTCGGTGAGACCCTGGGACCCCAATCACGTTGGCCTGTGGAGAATCCTATGCAATGCACATCCCAGGCAGTCTGCGCCAACCCTATGCTGCGTGCTTGGCATATAGGCGGTCGTGACCACAGGTAGGGCAAAAACTTGCACAATATTCACCAGAGCGACCACAAAATGTGGTTGGGTAACGTGTTTGGTAGGATAAAAAAAAAATTGCAGCAGGATAGTTCAATTTTAACTGTATTTGACATTATGACTTTCTTCTTTGGGATTTACATAAAGGAGAAGACTGTAATGAAACATCGCTGCTGTAAGTACCCTTTGGCTGGCACCTTTGCTTTGAAAACAATGTGGTCAGATTATAATTTTTGCCATCTTCAACAAAAATCAAACAAGGAAGCAACATGTGTGAAGCGAGATGGCTCTGCTGATGTGAAGAGTAAAACAAATCCGGGAGTCCGCGCTGGGACTGCCAAACAAAGCGAGTTTTGTGTTGTTGGCGTATTTGCATAGTACAGAAAATGCTGTCCACGTAACTGGGAACCATAGGTTCCCCTCTCAAATTCCTCTGTATTAGTAGGGTATAAAAAGGTATCGGTTTCCAAAGTAACCATAACAACATGTTTTCATGAGTTCCTGTTGAGAAGCCAAAAACCTTTCTGAGTAATAAATCAAGCAGTTTATATCTCTGAACTTAAATCTTTTATTGGTTACTGATTAACTTAACTGCGCTGCCTGACAAATCTTCATAATAAATAAGCTAACCAGCAAGCACTTAAAAATCGAGCTAACTTTGTTTAAAGGAATATCACTAAAACATGATCTACATTATAATGAATTTGGCAGTCAGCATGTGGTAATGTGCACGTTTCAACATGAATCTAAAACCCAGAAATCACAAGACATGGGGAGTTATAAAAAGATCGCTCTGCAACTGCTTTAAGTAAATATACATGTTGATATTTATCGGCAGTGTTACTTACAGGCAAAACGGATGAATAATTGGCATCGTCCTTCCGAAGGAAAATAATGGCAAAACGTCTATTAACAGTCAGTGCTGAGATTGCTTGTGAGCAGAAAGTTGTACCAGTAAATCGCGTGATTTTAGAGCGTTGCTCTGCGTGCATCCTGTAAACGTAGCTACATCCTTTGTGAGGTCAGGATCTTGCCGGCAAAATTTTGGGAGGCTTTCCTTTTTTTCCCCCCTATATTTTTGTGGAAGGCTTATGTGAGTTGTTGGCTTCCACAGTAAGTCTACATTTATATTAATTAAACTGTTGACAGTTAAATTGTACTAAGTAGCTTCGATATAAAAGATGATTCCCAGATTTTTTCCATGCAACTTAAATAAATAAATAAAGAAAGAAGAAAGAATCTGAGGAACTTCATTCTAAACATCTGTCTGGGCAGATGTCAAAATGCAGAGTGTTACTGCATTATACTGTGAGTATATGACACCATGTTATTACTCTTGGCTTAAATATTCACAATGGATTTTATGATCTATTTAAAAGAAATCTTTGAGAGTGCAAGTTCTTATCTTTTGTCATCGAACAAGCACCTATGCAGATCTAATTCTAGAGTAAATATTGAAAAATAGCACAATGTCTTTTACATCTTATTCATGTCACATGAATATTTATACAGAGGGAATTATGGATATGTGACTGTGGAGAAGATTTGGAAGATTTTTCTTTGTATATGAACTGTAGTGAATAAACTCCTTTTTGAAGTAAGATCGTATTGTTCAGGATTGCTCTGGATAAAATCATAAGCTTGGAGCTGTACGTTAGCCAGCTGATTATAATCTAGTACAATAATCTGCATTTCTTCAAGAAACAAGAAATAGACAGTGTCAAGGACATTACAAATCCGATAGTAATTTGGGGAATTGAGCTAGAACGAGGCAGTGCTTATAATGCTAATATTCCAGAAACATGTTTAATTTTTGTTTCCAGATTGCATATATTAACCCATTTTATTAACCTGTCTATAGCCTTGATTCAATAAACCATTCCTATTCAGCACAGCTCTAAAGCATATGTTTGCCTTTAAACACATGCTTAAATCCCATTGACTTTTTAATGCTTAAAGTTAAGCATGTGCTTAGATGTTTTTGCTTGGGTCTGCAAAAGAAAAAAAAGGTATCCTGGGAAAAAAAAGCAATAAAGGATGAAATTTTCAAAATAAGAAAGCAAACCCCCAAACTGTTCATTTTCGTCTGTACACTCAAGAACCTGCAAACTATTTTCTACTAAATACCTGAAACAAACAAACAATTTCCATGCCTTATTTTGGAGAGTACTTGGACATTAAATTACCGAGAGTCTCTGCCAAAGAGCCCAACAATAGTGGGAATATCTCGCTGTTTGCTTAATGAGCAATGAACGGAAGTGTGAAGGTGAAAAGACAGATTCTGGGTGAGGGAGTGACAAGGTGAGACTGCTTCTTTATCGCACCTTCTTTTTTTTTAACCAAACATCATTTTCAAAGCAGTAAAAAATAATAAAAATAAAAGCTGTGGCTGAGAATTGCTCTGTAGCTCGCAGCCAACTGATTTGCGTTTACTCCCATTGCTTGCTTCATGGGAAATGTCAGCTTGCTACAGAAACTTTTAATTGGTTTATGAGTGATATATTCAAGCTGCTTATTTCCTAAAACATCTGTTTTTGTTTTAGTTCCCCAATGTCAAATGTTTGGTGATATCCCAAGGTAGCACACTGTTTCCAAGTCATATTTCCTGGGGTATCTATCAATAAAATCCCCTTAAATTGAGCATAATGAAATTAGTACAAGGTAGTCAAGAAGTCTCCAGAATCAAGATATCAGAATGTCTCTATTCCCATTATTTTTCCTTATTGCTTGTGATTGACTGCTCTTGGGGCTTACAGGAAGAAAGCCATGAGAGTTATGGCTTATTTCATCTTTTTTCCCCTACCTCTCCAATGGCCTTGAGCAACTATAATTTGTATTGTTATGTAAATTGGAATTAAGCCAGGGGAAGCACAAGCCTCATGCTGCACCCGATGGCAAAATCCAGTCATTTTTTGACTCTGTGGATAGTGAGACTACAAATTGTTTGAAGATTTGTCCGCTCCATGTGACAACAGGAGTCCTAATGTAAACAGGCAATTGTGAGAGCTAAAATGAGCAAAACATTTATAAGAGGCTTTCATCTGTATGCACCAAAAAAAAAAAAAAAAAGTTTCCTACCATCCTGTGGCTTGAGACAGAAAGGAAAAAAACATTTTTATATAGTAGTCCCTCCCAACCAGGGGTCTTCTATTTGGATCACAAAACATGCTTGATTTTCAATATTTATCTGCTAGAAGGCCCAAAAAACTCTTGGATCTATTTTCATCTCTCATGAAAATAGAAGTTTGTTTTTAAGCTTTTGGGGAAAGAAATACTTGAGAAGTTTTTTCCTGAGTTTAAGGAAGTTAATTTGAGGCAGAGGCTGTCCAACTGAACTCAGTCAAAACAAAACCCACCTCAGGACTAAATCAAGAAAGTGTCACTAATCAAAATAAGCCCAAAAGCAGAAGAGGAGGGAAAAAAAAATAAAAGTTTGCAGATTAACTTTCTTACCAAACTCATTTGCAACCGAATGAAATGAAGTTATAAGGATAAAATTCTCAGCAGATTTGCACAGCACAGTAATAGCCTTTATGCTTGGAAATTTATGGGCCATGGACAGTTTATAAGAAACGATGTAGTTCATCAGAGAAGCAGACTGATGGAGCACATGGGAGCATTCTGCACAGGAAGTTGGGTTTTGGAATAATACTTACTTTGATAGAGTTGTTTTGTTAGCTAAGTAAAACAGTAGGGAAGCCAATGGCCACTTAGGCTTCAAACATAAATATATATTTATAAGTCACCCAGCTGCTTAATTGAGATCTCTAGTGTTTTCCCTAAGTATATCTTATCCAAAAAACAGTAACACAGAAAATAACAGCAGCAAAGACCTGCTGTATGCTGAGGTTCATTTAATCAGTCAGTAGTAGTTAGGGGGAAAATGGAGCATTATTTTAGGGGCAGATTCGTCGAGGCTCCCGGAGGCTCTTCAGCACAGGCAGCAGCTCAGATTGGGCTCATATTGCTCCCTAGCAATTTCCTCCCGAAGAAGCAATGGGATAGGTGCCCTTTGCTGTACTTCTGACCTCTTTCGGTGGCTTTTCCTCTGAAGAGGAGACCAGCGTAACCTGTATCTGAGTTGTGGTACCAAATACTTGCAACCCAGTTCGGAAAGATAGGTGTTGGGGTTCTTGCCAGAGGCTGGCTGCGTTGACCAAGGAGGGGGAGGGAAGTACATGGTGCTTTGAAATGTTCTCCAAGGGAGGTTACACAGGAGATGGTTCATTAAATTTGAGCAAAGAACTGGAAAATAAGATTTCACACTCCTGGACTAGAACAGCCTGGGTGAATTTGGGATCCCTGGAAAATACTTAGGAAAGTTGGCAAGTTCTGGGCAGCTTCAGGAAACACTCTGGAGGCTTCGCAAGGGTTCTTTATTTTTGGAGCACATCTCCAAGATGGGGTAGAGGGTAGGGCCTCCCACTTCGAGTACCCCGGGGTGCTGGCCAGCTCCCAAAAGCTGTGACGGGCTTTATTTGTGGAGTCCGAGGCAGGTGGACACTGGGGTCTTGGGCTTGGCTTCAGCAGCCCCACAGTCACAGCTCTTCTCAGACCTCTGTATGAGGGTGGTTTTAGTCCACAGCTCCTCCTTCCCAGGTGAAGCCTCACTTCAAGGCTGCTGAACACTTACAGATATGGCTCTTGGTCTTTTCTGATGCAATTGTTTCCCCCTGTATAGGCAGACTTGAAACCAATTCTTTGACATCTCCTAGGTTTGAGCTTGAGTCTTGGCCTGAGTGAGACCTGAGCGCTGAGCTTTCTCTTCCTCCCTCCCTCTTTCTTACCAGGAGATAGGGCTGAACTGGTTTTGGTGGGAATCCTGTTTCTTATGCATGTCTCTCTTCCCCTAACAGGGGTATTGTCATACTCTGAAAAAGTCTGATTTTAGGAAGGCACCTCTGCTCAATCAGGGCTTTAAGCACAGGGTAAGATTTAAATACAGGCTACAATAATTTATTGAATTGGGACCTCAGAAACATTAGAGGGCTTCAGTAGCAAAANAAAAAAAAAAAAAAAGGACAGATCTGTGAAAAAAAACACACACTTTATGGCTGTTTATTACTAAATACTGCTTGCTAAGCACTGAAATATCACAAACGTGTCCAACCTTGCAAACTTTTTGGGGGTCAGAGGCTGTTCCTGCAGCTGGTGGTCCTGGGACCATCCTGCATGTTCACCATAATGCCTGACTGCTGGAAAGATGCTTTTAGCTGATCGCTTTAATTTCCCCTTTTCCCTCCCAGTTCTCAAGTGTATTTGTGTTCGAACCAGGGTATGCTCCTTATCATGCTCGCAGCCCATTTCCTCCTCCTGTTTTATAGGCAGTGAAGTCTAAATGGTAAATTAGTGACATCTTCATTATTATGGCAGTGGAGTGCAGTGCCATCCGAATGCTATTCCCTGTAGGAGTGAGCAGAAGGAGAAGCTAGGATGGAAGCGAAAATGATCGTATTCCAGTATAAATATCTGAAACCATAGCCAAAAACTGCTGTGCAGCTCTCTTGCTTTTCCTGTCGCTTCGTTTCACCAGCTATGTGCGTGCAGGAAGGAAAACATCTTGAAGAACATTCACCGGCTTCAAAAGCATCCTCCTTTCTCGAGACGCAGCTGATTTTATCAATAGCTGCTGAGCCACGCGGCTGGAAATAGGCACTCGTATTTCGGAGATCTTGGCTTACTGAGGGGGTGGACTCTCCAGATTTATAAGGAGCTCTTCCATCGCTGTTCACACCTTCCCTGGGAAAAAATGCTGTCAGTAAAAACGCCCCAGAGCTTACTAGACAGTACGAGCCAGACGCCGTGGTGATTTGCTGCTCTTCCTTTCTTGTGTGAAGTGGGGGAAGCCTTTCAGAGTCAGATTGTTTATTTTGTTTGGTGGCAGTTGCCCAAAAAAAGGGAGATGGGGGGATCTTAAATAATATCGTGGTTCAGGCAGCTTGAAGGTGTTGAAGAGAGCTGCGTGAAATCGGTTTATAGCAAGGTTTTAAAATGTGGTTTTGGCAAAGCCAGAGTGGCAGGTTCGTTTCCCATCCCACAGAGCCTGCCTCTGTGCTCCAAGTTTGCCCCAGACCTGAACATGTCTGTGAACGTCAGACCGACCTTGGGACACTTGTCATTTGTGGAGCGAAACCGGGGGACTCTATAGTTCTCCCCTCACTTTGCCCCCATCCCTGGTTCCCATGGGCACACTGGTGTAGCTCCCGAAACACGCGCTGAAGCCTGCCCTTGATCTTGTGCTGGAAAGGGACATCCACATCTGGAGTATTTCTAATGGCAACCTGGCCCTTCCAGGGAGGAACTGGAGGTTTTAGTTCTGTCACTGCTTGATGTACCATTGTCTACAAAAAATCCCGTGCTTGAATTCAGGGGAGCTTGCCCTTTGCAAAATTTGGGTTCCAGTTTGCTCTGGGACAGATAACACATCCTATAAGCTTTCTGTCTGAAGGAATGGATATATTTTTCTTTTTTTTCTTTGAGTTAGAGATTTTATTTTAATCAGACTTCAATATTGGGCAACTTGAAAAAAGCTTTAGTTTGTATCCAGAAGAAGCACCAACCAACAAATAAGGTAGAAAGAAAACAACAGTTCTTTTATAAGGAGGAAGATGATTGTGCCTGAAGTGTATCACAGCGCTGGAGTTTGCGTGGCTCTGTCAGGTGCAGTGCTGACGTGCCAGTCTCTCAGGAAGTAAACTACCTATACTTAAGCAAACAAACAAAGGCTTCCTCAGTAGTGATATCAGCCACCGCTTTGCTTTTGTGCCCTGGGATCTCATTTTTAGGGGTGCTGCTCATTGCTAAGTGGGGGTGCTGGCAGATTCCCTCTGCAGCCCAGCTCCTGCAGTCAGCCATCACCCTGAATTTCCCAAATCTTGCTCCTATTCCTCAGGAATCAGTGACATGACAGCGGGTCTGGCGGCGGGACAGCTGGCACGGCTCAAAGGTGCTGGAGCTGTTGTGGTGACTATCTGACCCAAGGACGTGTCATTTGGCTCTCCCTTCCACTCTCGTGGCCTCCTGCTCTCCTTTCTCCTCATGTGATGTCCTCTTTGGCGTATTCATCCTGCCTTTGGTGTGTCATGGCAACTGTGTCAGATCTTTTATTATTACTTTTTTTCTTTTACCCTGCAACTGAACCCAGTCTCCTGGGAAATATGGGCTGAGCCCAAAAGACATTAATGAGTCTGCCAAAATGTTGTTTTTTGAACCTATGGAGGAACAGAAAAAAGAAAGACAAAAAGAAGGTTCATCCCATCCTGGTTACGGCCACATTATGTGACTTCCATCACGTTTGTAAGGTGAATATTTCCCAAACGATCCGAGGTACTGTGAAAGCAGCATTGCAGAAGTCATGGCACAGGATGCTGAAGGAGACCTATGGAGGTCACTGGTCCGATCCTTCACCTACACAGGAGCAGCTATTCCTGGGCCAAACCCAAAACCAGAGTGGACTGAAGGCTGGCACACACGGCCCTGTTTGGTCTCCATCCCTCTAATTTCACTCAGACCCAAACACTGGGGAAAAAAGCAGAATTTTTAATGGATGGGCTGCTCATCCCACTGATCCATTGTGTTATCATCTTCAGGCCCAGTAAAACAAAAAGCATCTAACTCTCTTCTGTCATGGTCTTCCTCAGTTTTGTAGTTTGACGTTGTCATGATACCACCCAAGACCCACTGCTGCAGCAGCATTTAGGAGTATCATGTTTGTTTTCTGGGTGGTTTTAAGCCATCCTGGATGATCTTCCTATGGATTTGCTGGTTTCTGCAGGAGCTATTGTGCACATACCAATGATCTCTGTTCACTGAGCACCCATTTGTTGGAGGTGGCCAGCATTTTGTGGTGGATGGCGGGGGCCATTTTTTGACTTTTTCGTCTTTCAGATGTGGCAACCCTAGTGGAAGCCAAGACCTCGTTCAAACCTCACATCCCACAGGGTCCTTCCAGCTGTCACCACTGCATGTATGTGATATGGTGATCAGGAGTGGAGAAACAGCAGCTGAGTTAAGAAATATATAGCAGGCAACCTAGCTTCCCAACGATTTGCTGAAGAGGGGGAAAGCAAAAAGACCTGTTTTCACGGGAATTTAATTCTCTGAGTGGAGGCTGGAGGGATCCTGCAGTGCATTTCATGAGAGTTTACATAGTTCTGGATCCTCTACCACTTAGAATGGAAAAAAGAAAGGCAATCTGTTTGATCAGGCCTCTCCCACCCAATATGTGTATTGGATTCTACATTAAAGCTTTTAACAGTTACGTACACATCTGAGCTGGAGCTATTGTTAGCCCACGTGATGGATTAAGATCAAGAATGTTAATGTTATCCAAAGGAACGCTTTTTAATGTATATTGCAATTGTATAAACAGGGTCACCAGAGCTAAATGGGATGTCAATGACCTATGAAGATCATAAAGTAAACAAAAGATCTTAAAATAAGCATGTAACCTGAACACATCGGGGATTGTTGTATATCAAAGGCATTTGCTTATATAAAGTAAGGGAAAATTACTTACGGGTAATGTTGTTTGCCACAAGTCTACCTCTTGCCTGCTCTACAAAGGAAACCTACCCGGAGGGACTGGGGTATGTCTCCATCCACCAGGAAGCACCGAGCCTGCAGGCCCCGGCCGAGCAGAGCCTAGCTTTTGTACATGCACAATAAACACATGCTGAAATGCCAGGGAGCAGCGATAAGCCGTCATTCCTGGTGAGCAGCAAGGCTCCTCCTGCATTCATTGGAGAGGGAAGGAGGATGACCCTGCCGAATGCCGCTGTCGGGTGGTTTTCAGAGCCCTGGTGACAGAGGGAGACCACGGCAGGTCCATGGGCTGAATGGGAATTAACATACACCAGATGGTAGAAAATACCAGGAAGAGTCTAAAAGCTGAGTTATTTATTTATTTATTTTCATTAAGTACATTAGCAGGACTAACATAGGACTAAAGAGAAGAAGAACTCTGTCAGGGAGTGTAATGATAGGACAAGGGGTAATGGCTTTAAGTGAAAAGAGGGGAGATTTGGATTAGATATTAGGAGAAAATTCTTTACTCAGAGGGTGGTGAGGCACTGGAACAGGTTGCCCAGAGAAGCTGTGGATGCCCCATCACTGGAAGTGCTCAAGGCCAGGCAGGATGGGGCTTTGGGCAACCTGATCTAGTGGGAGGTGTCCCTGCCCATAGCAGAGGTGTTGGAACCAGATGGTCTGTAAGGTCCCTTCCAACCCAAGCCATCTCTGATTCTATGATGATTCTGATTTCCCTCCTTATGTCCTTGGGATTGAAGTGTTGGGACTTTTTTTGTGGCTTTTTGCTATAGGAGGATGAGATCCTTGTTCAAGATACCCTAAACCACAGGGCCTTAAGGGACTTCTTATGAGAGAACAGGGTTAGAACTGGGGGTTTGCTCTGGAAGAAGGTGGTCCTGGGGTCTTCCTATCCTATCTTCAGTGCAGTTGGTCATCCTGCCGAAGTGCAGAACCTTTCATTTGTCCCCTCTGAATTTCATATCTTCTTCATGCCACTTCTCCAGTTTTGAATTCTAATCCTGTCCTTACATCCCTACAACTTGGTCCCCCCTGCAAATTTAATAAATATATTATACCCTATTAGCTGGAGCTTTCATGGAAATAGTGGCCAGGACCAGCACCAAGCCTGGAGAATGCTTTTGCCACTGCTTTTTTGTGTGTGTGTCTGGTATTCATAGAGAATTATTTTCTGGGAATGGTTTTAAGAAATTGTTTTACACTTAGCCCAGAATAGTTCTATCAAGACCAAGTTTTACTTCACAAGAACATCGTAAGAAACTTTGTTAAAGTCATGGTGTGCTATACTTATTGTATATAAGCAAATTTTATGAGTTTGATAATATCTGTTCTTGGGAAAAGTCTATACTGGCTAGTCCATATTTCCTTATTGTCTTCTAGGTTGTTTTCAGATTATTTACTTCTTCCAGATTTTCTTCCTATTGGGTTAAAATACTGGTCTAGAGTAACCCACCTCTTTGAAGGAAAACAACAACAGCTTCCCCCTCACCTCCTCAAGACCTTTTCTGATCTCCCAGTTCTTCACCTGTCCTCCATATGTCTCAGGTTAACCTTTCAGAAATGGCTACAGTTAGTTCCTTAATTGCCATCAGGTGATCTTCATCAAGCCCAGCTGATCTGGAAATACCTAGTTTATTTAACTAGCCCACTGTGAGCTTATTTTGCTGTGATGTTAGGTTTGTAGCTTATACTTCTGATTTATTATTATTATTTTTTTTTTATAGGGTCCTGAGGTATGGTTAATCTTCTCAACAAAGATTGATGCTAAGCAAATTGGAGAAAATAAGGGACTGGTTGAAGATTTTCCTTCCCACTGATACTATTTTGCTACCTGTACAGAAATCCTGCTGGACAGAAGATCTCCAAGAAGGTGAGGATGTGACTATTTCATCCTTTAACCTCTGTCACCCTCTCCCTGAGAATACCATCTGAGATATCTAAATGTCATGCTGGATAGCAACATAGGTGAAACAAAATTGATGACTGTGTAAGGGCAGGTCTAAGTGCTCCTCTCTGAGTAGCTGAGCACTGGGACAAAGGGATTTGCAGGCAATGGATTATCCCTTTGCCTGCAGCCCTGACCCTGATCCATACCATATGTAGTCTTGCAGTCCTGCCAGAGCTAAGCATGCAAATGCAGCCATGAGACAGTGCAATGCTACCACTAAGAAGCAAGGGACTGAAGAGCAGCTTTTGTTCCTTATGGTTTATTGCTTCTTTTCACATTTAGGTGGCCATTTCTGTGGCTTCTCTCTTCAGGGACAGGAATCTGGGGCCTGAGTGCCCTAAGCTGCTCAGGGAGGCTGATGTCCAAGAGCCCTTCCCACCACCTCTGGGGCTTTGCTGCCATCTCAGTTCCCCTTCTTGCTGCTCCAAGCAAGCCCCTACATGGTCTGTGGCTCGTGTCCTGTGACTGCTCTCCCAGTTATGCTCCCTTTCTCAGGGTCAGAAAATCCTGTTCAAGGCAGAGGAGGACTGTGACACAGGCTTTCCAATATATTGAGAGAATAAGCCTTCTTCTGGCTCTTGGAAGAGAGCTCAAGGAAGCTGTTGATGTTTAAAACAGTTGCTTTGGTTGACAAGCTGCCCAGTGGTGTCCCTGATTGTTCTTGTGTTACATCTGGGGGTTTCTTTGTTTCAGCTTAATTTGGGTTTTGTTTGTTTGTTTCAGAGAAAGTTAGTTTCCATTTACCTTTGGGAATTTTCCATTACATTAATGTGAACTGGAAGAACAGAGCTTTAGAAAGACTGTGTGGAGAAATATGGGCTTATTCCTTGGCTACTGAGAAAAAGATCATGACATTGATAGACCCTTGGTCTTATGATTCCTATTAGGTGCGGGCATAGTTTTGATTTCTTCCTGAGATATAAGCATGAATGCACCACAAGGGAAGGTAAATCATCCATATGCAAAATGGCCCTTGCTACTTTAGCAGCCTTTTCATAGCATGCAGAAATTCAGCTGTTCTCCATTACAGATATTACGATAGTAATCAGCAATTTAAAACTCTTTCAATAATTGTTAGCCCAAAAGGTTTTGTTTATTTGTTTACTGGCATTGAATTATGGTTATTATCAGCTTTGAATGACATTCAGCATTCATTCTGCAGCTCTGTCTGTTTTCAAATATTTGGGGATGTCCTCGTTAGGATGTTTTCAATGCAATTTCATTCACAGCAATTCCAAAGCACGCGCTCTGTATGTGATCAATTAATTACCACTTGTAATCAAAATTTTTCTTAACATGAGGAAACACAGACAGCAAATATGCCTTAAACTGTCTTTGTTTTGTCAGGAAACGACCTCCCAACGTGTTTTAGAATATGTAAATAGGTTTGTGCTTTACTATGAAGCATTGCTGTGTGGCTTACCCCAAGACAGACTCCTCCAAGGAAGGGCTGTAGCGAATAGGACTTTGCATAGCATTTATAATGGTGGGGCTGGTGGCTGTGGTATGGCTTTGGTCCTCCTGACTCCAGAGACGCTATTAGAGGATGTGAGTGTTGCTGGGTTTTGTTTTCTGACAGGTACTTAGCACTGGAAACATGGCAGGTGCTCAGAAGCAATTACAGGGGTACCAAAGAAAGTTCAGCTTAATTATTTTCCTTGTTGGTAGAAATTAAGCACATTTTTACATGTTGTCCAAGTGGCTTAGGAGCAATGTTCACATTTCAGTGGAAGTTAAGCATCAAATTTCTCCAGGTTTATCTGCCCGCTGCAGGTAGTATCTAGGTGCTACATCCACTGTTTTGCATGATGCCTACATAGCCGCTTTTCTTGCAAAAGCAACCACTGAACTGGAATAAAACAGCTTAAAGGGAGGTGAGTTTGGGGGTTAAGGTGAAGAGCTGCTTGGGAGAGATCAGATTATCCCCTATCTGCCCATCACAGGGCTTTTCCTGTTTGTTTGTCTGTATCATTTTCCAAAACATGTGGTGCTGGCCTTTGTCAAGATAACATGATATGCAGGTGAGATCCTGTGTGGTCTTGTCTGTTGGGGGAAAAAAGGGCATTTGGCTAAGTTAAGTAGCTGAGAGTTGCAGAAAGAGCTGGTCTTGAAGGGAGTTTTCGGCTGAAGATGGATGAGCTCCCCTGCTTCGTGGACCCGTTCCCCCCGTTACCTGATTTCTTTACAACAATCTGGCAGTCGCCTTAGCTGGTCTCTTGCTGCGAGACAGTCAGCACTGCACTCACAGCACTGCAGGAAAAATGAACCTATTCAGACCAAGTAAAACACTTGGAAAAACATGCAGATGTCTTTTTTTTTTTTTTGGTAATGGATTTTTTTGGTGGGTCCCAAGTTGTACTTCCTCTTAAAGCTTTGCATACAAAGACCTTTTTGTGAAGACTGTCAACTTTTTCAGTAATTTTGGCAATTTTCTTCTGACACCTCTATCATAGAAGGGGAGAGAGGAAGGGGCTGATGACAGGAGTACATTAATTAAAATTAGATACTGTTTTAATATTGGTCACTGTCTTGAAGCCACAGCAATAGCAAAATGCCTTGGCCTTTTTTTCTTCCCCCACCTGGTTGAAACAAGAAAGGTCAGGTTCTTTCCTGTGCTGAACCACCATCCAGTGCATTGAAATGGGGGTCTTGCGAGATCTGGATAGGCTTTTTGGGTTGTCCAGGCAGATTGGTACCATCTGGAAGTCTGGCTGGGGAGGGGATTTAAAATCTGGACCCTGATATTGGCTTTTGTCTTCCATTTTTTTTCTGAAGTAGCTTTTCAGTGGGAGTAAATGACTCTAATTGTATTGAAGGAGCTTTACTAATCCACACCAGCTGAGGGACTGGCCCCTGAGGTCTGGGCTGGCCTGTTCTTTCTGTGTCTTTTTTTTTTTTTTTAAATCCAACTTTTTGTATAATAGTGTAGAAATGGAATTCCTGACTGCTTTGCATTCTGTTTGAGATGCAGCAGCACCTTTTGGGGTGAGCGTGGATTTCCCCAGTGGCTCTGCTATAAAGATATTTCTTGCTGTGGAAATGTCTTCTTTGCCTCTTCCACCTCCATCCAGGAAAGGGATGATGAGATGGTGGGTTGGGGCTCTGGCAGCACATGCCTGATGGTCCTTGCTCAGATGATTTAAGATGTTTTGGCCTTTTGTAGCAGCAGAGTGAATAGGAGGAAGAATACAGCTCTCCCTCTGCTCCTTTTGGGGTGGTTTAGGATGCTGGGTTGTGAGCTGAGCTGGTGGGGAGTTTGGCACTGACTTGATTTCACAGGCTTTGCTGGGTGGGCATAAAACCCCGAGCTGGGGGTGCTGAGGCTGGGAAATCTTTGCACAAATTTTTGTGTAGATGAATGTACAGCACATCCTTAAGGTAACCAGAGAAAGAATATTGCAGTTCAGATGTTAAAACTGGAGCATGTCTTTATTTTGCTCCTCTTTTCTTTATTCTGCTTTAGCTGTAGAGTCCTTTAAAGGAAGAAAAAGAAAAATCTCCTGCTTGTTGCTCTTTCAAATGGTATTAAATGACCTTGTTGTGAAAGAACAAACTAGTTCTAGGTAGCAGCTCTGAAGCTTTATTGTTAAAGTCCCATCCTGCTCTTGAGATGAATAAAAATACAAATGTATACAAACACAGAAGACGGGGAGAAAAAGAAAAGTGAAAGATAAGAAAATGCTGCTTATGATGCTTACAGCTCACTTGCTGGAAAATCAGTTTACAATATTTCTGCTTGTTGTGGGCTTTAGAGGAATCAGACCAGATGCTCGGCGCATGTAAATCTTGCTCGATTGTATCACTCCGTACCTGGCCTGTTGTCTTAGCTTGCCTCCAATCGAAGACTTGCAAGAGAAGATTTTTTGATGGCTGAGCAAGCCTGACCTTTATTAGGCAGGAGGTTAAGAAGAGAGAGAATGGAAGATGGAAGAGACA
This sequence comes from Anseranas semipalmata, assembly GCA_013399115.1. NCBI lineage: Eukaryota > Metazoa > Chordata > Aves > Anseriformes > Anseranatidae > Anseranas > Anseranas semipalmata. The sequence goes on along the minus strand of VXAA01003840.1, from coordinate 338,460 downwards.
GACCTAGAGTGACTATTAATAGGAATGCAGGTTTACATCTCAGGTGTTGCTGAGGGATTCAGCTGAACCTGATAATCCCTATATCCTCTTCTGGAGCAGAGCTGCTCTGACAGGCATGCTTCTTGTTTCCATCACCACACAAGGCTGGGTCAGCACATCTTTTAATATCTGCAGGTAATATAAGGAGGAATGGCTAAGCACCAGCAGGCAGAGATGGCCATGATGCTCTGCAAAATTACTTGTCACCCACTGAAGTCTTCAATGGGTTGTAAAGGGCTTCTTAGCAAAGCAATCTCCAAAAAGTGTGGAGGCTTTGTTCCAGCAGAGCTAATCACCAAAAGCAAATATCTGTTCATCATAGATGGGGGCTTGTTCATGTGATTGCGGTGGAGGTGAGACTTGCCTCTGTGCTTCGTACTGCTGCCACTGTATTTGCATCTACTCCTTGCTCGTATACAGACAGCCTCGCTTTAATGAACACCACCCTGGCATGGCTAAAACGGTCCTCTGACCTCACTGCACATTTCTCAACAACTGTGTCGTTTCCTCCAGTTGAAGCCCATCAAGTTGTCATTACTTACTTGGGTTTATTTTTACAAACCATTTTTACATAGGATGTATATGTGCTGAGGTGTCTGCCTGCTGCCTTTCACCTGCTTGGGACAAGGAAAGACGTCATTGTGAACTTCAGTACAGTGGTTCCTCTACATAAATATTTTATAAAGCTCGCAAGAGTCCTTTGGGGTTGGGAACGATTTGTCCCGTCAATTCAAAACGTTACCTAATACCAATAAATGCTAATAAAGAGCTTGTAGTTGGCATCATATACCAAAGCACTAAGTATTTGTTAGGAGTCACCTATGCAAGTGCAAGGCCAGCCAAAATAATCTCCTAATCAGTTATAAAAAGTCTACAGTACTTGTCAGGAGCTCAGTGTGGGGCAATAGCATTGAGAGTTGTGGTTTCTGGCTGAGGCACTAAATCTGTTGCACATGGAGACGAGCCAGAGCAAGAAGGTCCTCACTGGAACCCAATCTTTCCCCAATTTGGGGTGGGGGTGGAAATATGAATTAGGAACAGCAAGTCTTCAGATACTTATTTCATGTTTATCACCACCATAGGGGGAAAACCCTATGTTAGAAGTCTACTGTTTTGTGGGGGTGCATCTGCAAATGTTTTCCAAAATACCTGTCTCTTCCAGTGTGCCAGAAGTGTCCCTGTGTGCCATTTCTCACATGCATTCAGTGGTGTGTGTGACTCAGAATGCATGAGGCTGCATAAGAGATATCTCAAGGTGGTAAGTGTTCTTCAAAGGCAGTCTTCATTCCATGTATGAGGTCTTCCCATGTGAAGAAAATCCTAAATTTGCCTGTTGAAGTTGCTTTATGGCTCCTGGCTGGTAGTGCAAAGCCTTTGCAGAGAAGAACAAGCCACTCTATCTTCCATATTCCACTTAAGTTAGTAGTAAAACTTTATTTGATATGTCCGGTGATTTAGGACTTTAAAGACCCTTTTGGCCTACCATCATTCATGGGTAAGTATGTCATCTTTCTCTGCACTTAAGTGGAAAAAGTTGAAGTCTCTCCAAAGAATATATTTTTGACTGGAGCTGGAAAGTTTAAACGGTGACTTTTCAGGCAGCTTTTAATAGGAGCTGAAATCAGGAAATATCAGAATATGGCTCCTGAAGTGCATTCTGTAATCAAAGGGGAATTTTTTTTTTCTAAGCATGCACTTACTGAGCTTGCTATGATGATTAATTAATTGAGAAATCTGTCTTAGTTTGTTCCATCTTGAAGCTATAGATGGTAATAGGGGTCATAACTGTACTGCGCGGCTAAGTTTGCTCACGTCCCAAGGGAACGCAGAAGTCCATGTGACATGGTGGGATTCCTAGTGTCTTATTGCCTGGGATGCTCTCTGCTATAGAGGGCAGTGGCTGGTGTTTCAGCGCTTGCAAAGTGATGCTCTTCAGGGTCAGCAGCAGCTTTGACCTTTCAGACTTGGGGTGCTTGTGTTTTGTGTAGCCCAGAAGAAGGGCTATGTCTTGCAGTGCTGTACTACTGTTCCCCTACTGTTCATCAGTATCTTCAGATCTGTGCTTGGGACCTCCTGGCCTGGTAGGATTTTTCTAGTTGTTTCAGCCTTCTGTCTGGTGTTCCTGCTTGCAAAAACGTCATCAGATGCATATCACAAACCCACCCTGTGGGAAACCTTGTGGCATCTGATCATGTCCTTATTAATAGATATGAAGGGAGCTGCATTTCAGTGGTGTTTCAGGTGCAAATTGGTAGCCTTCAGGGCAGTCTGAACATGCCACGTGGCAAGAATGGTTGAGCTCATCTGCTACCAGCCTTCACCCTATCTTTGGCCAGCTGTACAGCCCTGATACATCTTAGCGAGACATGATAGTTTGCCAAGCGTGCCAAGCTGTGTGGTCCTGAAACTAAGCATTTGGACAAGCAAATTCTGTTTGTTTGGCATTTTTAAGCCATGCATGTGTCTACCCACAGCTGAGGCTGCCTGAACGTTTGAGCCGTAGCTGCTTTGGCTTTGACCTTCTATAAATATTCAGTCAGTGTGCCTTTTTCTTGGAGCAACAGGCAAAAAGCCCTCAAAAATAGTATTTTAAAAATTATCGTCTTCAGGAGGACAGCATAATACTTATGCTACAGGCGTTTCCACAGACTAGGATGGGTTGAAGTATGCTTAGCCCCTGGTTTATGAAACTGAGGTCAAACGTGACATGTTTCCAGATGATGGATTGTCAGGATTGCTTTGCCAAACCACATTACCAAAATTCTAGTTCTTTGTGCATCAGCAGTGTATTTATTTGGGTTGCTGTTTGAAAGTGGCAGGATGAAACCTGCTGCATCTGCCGTTTTGCATGTTAAGAGTAACAAAGTGTGTGGTTGGTATGACTGGACACTGGGTTTTGTGCAGCTGCTCATGTTTTGTCTTCATTTTCATGTTGAGTTTTTACTCTTTCTCAGAGAAAGGTTTGGGATGTTCGTGTAGGCATCTGTGAGTGCCTGGTGGGAAAGTCACCTTGATCCTGGTTCTGTCTTTGGTGCTGTGTACATGGGCTCACTGCTCCACAAGTCAAGGGTTAAATCGCAGGCACTGTGAATCCTTGAGATCCCCTGGCTAGAACATGCATATAAGAGTTTGGGAGCATAGCTGTGTTGAACAAATTGTTCTGCACCCAAAAAGCAGACAGAAATGTTTCCACTTGCTCAGCAGCTTTTGCAATGTGCCATGGAATTGGTTAAAGGTCCATAAGAGGACTGCACAAAGGGAGGTCCCAGGCTGGATCTAGAGTGTGGACCAATGTCACTTGGACTCCCCCAAGGCACCAGGCAGAGGATGTCTCCTGCCCTTTCACCACGGAGCCCACACTTCTTGCCTTCCTCATATGCTGTCTCCCATAACATCCTTATGGACAAGCTCAGGAAGTGCAGCCTAGATGAGTGGACGGTGAGGTGGATTGGCAATTGGCTGGATGGCAGAGCTCAGAGGGTTGTGCTTAGTGGTGCAGAATCTAGTTGGAGGCCTGTAGCTAGTGGTGTCCTCTAGAGGTCAGTACTGGGTCCAGTGTTGTTCAACTTATTCATCAACAACCTGGACGATGGAACAGAGTGCACCCTCAGCAAGTTTGCTGATGACACGAAGCTTGGAGGAGTGGCTGATACCCCAGAGGGCTGTGCTGCCATTCAGAGGGACCTCAACAGGCTGGAGGGTTGGGCCAAGAAGAACCTCATGAAGTTCAACAAGGGCAAGTGCAGGGTCCTGCACCTAGGGAGGAATAACCCCAGGCACCAGTACAGGCTGGGGGATGTCCTGCTGGAGTGCAGCTCTGCAGAGAGGGACCTGGGAGTCCTGTTGGACAGCAGGTTAATCATGAGCCAGCAGTGTGCCCTTGTGGCCAAGAAGGCCAACGGTATCCTGGGCTGCATTAGGAAGAGTGCTGCCAGCAGGTCAAGGGAGGTGATCCTCCCCCTCTACTCATCCCTGGTGAGGCCACACCTGGAGCATTGCGTCCAGTTCTGGGCTCCCAAGTACAAGAGGGAAGTAGAACTACTGGAGCGACTTCAGAGGAGGTCTACAGAGATGATTAGTGGACTGGAGCATCTGTCATATGAGGACAGGCTGAAAGAACTGGGCCTGTTTAACCTGGAAAAGAGAAGACTGAGGGGAGACCTCATTAATGTATATAAATATCTGAGGGGAGGGTGTCGAGAGGATGGAGCTGGTCTCTTTTCAGTGGTGCCCAGCGACAGGAAGAGAGGCAATGGGCACAAACTGAAACACAGGAGGTTCTGGCTGAATATGAGGGGGCACTTCTTTACTGTGAGGGTGATGGAGCACTGGAACAGGTTGCCCAGAGAGGTTGTGGAGTCTCCTTCTCTGGAGATATTCAAAACCTGACTGGATGCCATCCTGCGCAAAGTGCTCTAGGTGACCCTGCTTGGCAGTGGGGTTGGACTCGATGATCTTCAGAGGTCCCTTCCAACGTAGTCGATTCTGTGACAGACTGGGCAGACCAGAGCCAGCCTGCTGCTGCTTTCTTGGAAAACCTGTAAGAACTAGCCAGGTTGTCTAACGGAGAAGTGAGAATGACCAAACAGCGCTGTGTTATCAGACCAGCACATGAGCAACTAACCAGTGTGAAACGAAGATGTGCAGCTACGGAGTGGAAGAGGTTTTGCATGTAATTTGCCATGGGCTATGTCATTATCTGCACATGGTGAGGTTTCACTCCTTCCACACTAGTGATGCACATGTTTTTTGGCTAATCCTGCAATGACAGCACGTGGGTAGATGATGACTGAAGTATGGTTTCCCATGCTCTGCTGATGTTTCACTTCCAGTGAGTGTAAAGCTTCAGCTCTAAGCAGGTACCTTACTATTGCAGGATTTTTTAATTTAATTGAAATTACTTTGCAAGACTCTCCAGAGTATATACCCTAAATTGCAGAACACCATTGGTAATATGGAACATGTGACTTATTTTATTTTTTTTAACAAACTGATCCGGGAAAATGTTTCCATGCTGACAAAAACAGAACAAATGTAGGTCAGTGTCTGAAGGAGATGAAAGAAGCCAAGTGTAATGAGAGCCTATTGTTTCATGCTGACATATGCAGGAAGCTTGTGGAGAACGAACATCAAACTAAAATGTGAGGAAAAAAGAATAGAAGGCATGAAAATCATCATACTCAAGAAAACAAAGAGATCACAGAAAGTTAAGGGGCATGCTAAGAAATCTGCACTAGGAGGCTAAATAAATGAGTTTCACATTTCCCCTTCTCCCTTCTCTTCAATTCTGGGTTTGTCTCTCCCATTTGTCTACTAGGTAGCAGCCTCGTCTTCCTTCCAGGAATACTTTGATTTTTTTTTTTTCCCTTCCTATCCTGCAGATGCCAGGGCCTAGAGAGATCCAGATGGCAAGCAGACGAGAAGAAAATGCCTCTTCGCTGCCTCACTTCTCATCTTCCTCTCAAGTTAAAAACACATGAAAGATCTATTGAAAAGAACAGACAAGTCCTATTTACTTTTTAATAAGTAAATTTAGTTTACTTATTTAACAGAAGTTAATCCACTGTTCAAACAGCTGGAATAAATATGAAGAAGCAATTTAGAGTATAATTCTTTGCTTGCATTCACCAGTCTTACACTAGTGTATTTTCTTGGACTTCAGAGACATTTTCCTGACTTGGGCAATGGGAATGAAGCATTGGACCTTCATGCTGATTGTTTCTACCACCCATTGTCATCTGGAAACATCTACCACAGTTTTGGCCAGCCAGTGCCTTCCCTAAAATTTCGGTGTGGATCTAGGAGACCTAAATCCATTCTCTGCTTGGTGTAAAGCCAAAGCAATACCTTAACCAAGGGAGCTGCACTGGAATGAACATCTCTGAGAAGAGAGTGTTAAGTCCTGAATTTTTATGGATGGGGCACTGGTACATGTTTTCCTACTGACCACTTCCTTTTCACATAGCTTGTTTTCCATCTCTGGTAATAGAAAAACATCTCGGTGGGAAAGCTGTCTGCCCAAATCCTGTGATACCCCATTGACTTGAGTCATGTCACTGGGGGCTGCACCAAGGGGGACTGCCCTGGTGACTGCAAGGGTTCCCAGGATTGTCCCTTACTGTACCCTTCCTTAAGCAGGCAGGATCCCAAATTTCCACTCTGCCAGTGTAACAAAGGACTCCTGCGACAGCCTGATGGATGCCCTGTGTGCTGTTTCTTCCTTGTGAGCTCTGAATTCCCAGCACTGTGAAATACATCATCTGATGAGAGGTGTTACTGGGCCACTGTTATTCCTTAGAAGTTCAGTAGTTTCTGACAGTAAAATTGGGAGCACTGGCAAAGAAGGAAAATTTCCTATCTGTCATCCTTACAATGTAGAAAAATGAAGCCCAGATTTTTGGTTTATTTTAGGGCAAAGGGTGATGATGACTGTTTCAATGCACTTAGTGATACATTTAAATTGGTGATTTACGCAACCTGACATTGACTTTAATTTAGCTCATGTTACAAGTAAAGTAATTCAGTCCTTAATGAAGTGTACTCCATGTGACATATTGAACATGGGATCTGACAATCAGTGGTTTAAAACCAGCCTAGGTTATATTTTCTTGTGTCACTGGAAGTGAGCTGTCAGTTCATAAACCTAACCTGAGGTATGCTGACCTATCACTCTTGCTGAGGTACGGTGCTGAAGCCTGGGAGAGGCGTGTTTTAAAATAAAGTTTTCTAATCAGTTGAAGGGAAAGAGGGGGAAAATATTAGTCGAGCTGTTACACAGATGAGACTATAACATGCACATGTGTGTATGCACACATTTACTCAGTTTTCGGCTATGCAAGTGTAGAAAAAGGTTGTTAATGAAAAGACTCGCTCACTGATCGGTGCAAAACTTTGGATCGTGCAGCACAAGAGGGAAAGAATTAGGTATGCATGTTCCTGAATAAATCGATCAGCTCTGAAGTAGTATAAACTGTGCTTGCATCAACTCTTATGCAGGTCCAGAATAAGGATCTGCGGTAAGTAATGGAGAGTGCAGCCACGCTGGCTTTGGGAGCAGTTCAGGGGACTTTATGCGTCTGCATTTCAAAGGAATTAACAGAGCAGCTCCCAACTGTAAATATGCAAATCTTTTTAACATTTGTTAGGAAATTCATTCCTGCTCACATACAGAGAATGAAGCAGAAGTTTTGAGTGATTCCAGTAGGCAACATTTAAAAATGAGCAAGCTTGCTGCAGCCTGGGTCAAGTCACAGCTGTGTCATTTCTTAGTGCAAAAAGTTGACTGAAAGTAATATGGCAAACTTTTTTGTTTTTTATGCATCGAGGCTGGTTCAGACATTTACATCATCCTCTTCTTTCCTTTCTTCTTGTTTTACAAAGCTGTTAAAAGTACATTTTATGTAGGCGAGTGTGGGATTTTGGGGGCAAGAAAAGAGGCAATGAGGGGAATCAAATTCTGGGCCAGTTGAAAATGGTATCTTTTTCCTTTTTTTAAAAAAAAAAAGGACGGGGGAAGGACAGATGTTGTGTCACAGTGCACTTTCTGGGAAGAGGAGGACAAATGAAAGGACAGGAATAAAAAGTTGTAGTGAGGGAGAACTTGTCAGCTGAAAGCATGTCTTTGCTAAAAGGGAGGAGTGTGGGAAAGATGTTAGCTTGGGTTAAAATAGCACTGCAACTGAACAGCCTGAGTTTTAACTCTGGCTAACATGAAATTATCCCAAACTCCCCCACCGGCTTGAACTTGAGATGCTGATCTAAGGGAAGTGCCCCTCGCCAAAGCTACCTTGATTTTATTGGTATTTTACCCACGGGCGAGATACCTGCGGCAGCCTGCCTGGCTCACCAAATTGTTTTGCAGCCTGCAATACTTTGTGCTAGGGGAAGGCAGGATCGTGGGTGAGGCAGTGGGAACCGGCTTGCTTTAAACAGAAGGCGAGCAGGGAAATAAAGGCGGCTTTTCACCAGCGAGGAGCCGCTGCTGTGAACTGCAGGTCCGAGCTCGACTGGCGCCCTGGGACAGAGGGTTCAGGGCTCAGGGCAGAGTCACCGGTCAGAGAAACAAAGGTGCATTTATTTAAAATGGGAGTCACGCTGCTGCTTTTTGTGCTTAGCCCAAGCAGCTCTTGATTTTTTTGGGGTGCTGAGCAGCTTCAGGGCTTCTTGGCTGGGGAGCGAGTAGAGTTGGTTATGAGGGAGAATGGGCAAAACAAATATTGAAAATATCCAGGAAAAATGAATTTAACAAAAAAAAAAAAAAAAGAAAAAATCAGTGAAGGATCCTCAACTTTCAGGGTTATATAAATGCTTGTGAATAAGCATTTGATCTTTCACCTTAAGATGTACATAATACAATATATCTGACATCTTGCTGTTTGCATAACCATGCCTAAGAATTCTGGAGAATAGCAGGGGGCCCATGGGGAGACCCAGCCCTAGAGTATGACACTTTATTTTAACGTTGCACATGACGTGGATTTAGTTTTCTAAGGAGCAGAACGCAGTATTGTACATCAGTACCAAACTGATTTAATCACAAATGAAGTATTTGTCCACTTTCACCCAAATAGATGATTGATCAAGGAAGGGATGTTTGACTTTTTGGTGGAAGACACAGTAATTAAGTAGAAACAAAATACTTGACAAAAATAAAATAAAACAATCCCAGGAATAGACTGTGTAATCACAGGTTCCAGCTCAGCCCAACACTATACAATTTCATATTTGATTTATTATGTTTTATCCTGTGAGCTTCAAAAGTGTCTAAGAGTTTGATAGGCAAACCCCAATGAGATTCTCCTGGTTCCTCTGAAAATTGCAGGAATTTTCTATTTACAGCATCACTAGTGATCAATGGAATTTTTGGGACAGTTCAAGAAATATTAAACAGGCGGAATTTGCTCTTTATGAATTAGCCTGGTGTTTATTCAGCAGCTCATTTTTCATCGAAACACAGTATTAAAATTTCACTTGTTTGTTATAGGGTTGTCAGAATGAAATCTATTTCCAAAAATATACATTTCCATCTTCCAGTACCATTTCTTTTTCTGCTGTAGCTAAGGTTATGTCAACACTCCCAATGTAAACCCCCTCATTTCAAAGATTAGTAATGCTGGCATCCTCAGTCTGGACTCAAGCGTAGCAAAAAATATAAAATAACCTCTCTAGGAGCACGTTTTGAAACAATCACTTTCAGTGCCTTTGCCTTTCAGACGAAGTGTCACTCTGTACAGAAAGCAGTTGTGTTCAGCCTCTGCTGCGAAGTTACAGTTAGAGAAATGAAATTGTGTGGACGTTTGTGTTGTCATTACACCATTAAAGCGTTTGTGTCCCAGAAGTTTAAACTGGCTGCCCTGCTAAGATTTAAAAATCAGCCCCTGCTCAAGCTCAGTAACTTTTTCCGTAGGGTTGTTTACCATGCATAACCATAGTAACATCACAAGGGGCCATGCCAGGGCTCTTGGATGGTGTACTCTTCCCACTTGTTGCCATCTTTTGGGTCCTCCTATAATATATACATTTTAAACAAGTATACAGCTGTGTATTTGCTTAATCTGGAAATGTTTTGGCATCTCCTGTGGAAAAATAAGGGCCAAGCCCTGGATGAGGCTTAGGAATACCAGCTGTGGAGTTCATCGTTCGTTCCTTCTTTGTTGGCCTTGCTTCCCATCACTCAATGGGGCTGAGCTGGAACAAGGAGGAGATAAGCATAAGCAGTGCCTTTTGGGTACCAGGTAAGTACCTGAGGACAAAGCTCTTGGAGTACAGCAGAGCTGCTGCAAGGATTGTCTTTGTGGTGCACTGTTTGCATGTGCAAATCTCTTGTGAGCTGGAGATCTCAGTGCTGGGGTGTCTAGCATATCCCAGGGACACCTCCCGCTAGAGGTGACAAAATCGGAGCATGTCACAGCTCGGTCTGATTTAGGTGCAAGACTGTAATTTAATTTCTGCATTTGACATTAAAGCAGTGTACCTCCCTACCTGCCAGTGGTAATGTGTCCTCGGCCTATGGGCTGTGGGAAGTCTTCTACGGGCAGAGTGCCTGGTGATCCTGTGCCCTGCACACAGCTAACGACCCAGCTGGGTTTGCACAAAAATGGATTGTAAGAGGCTGAGATGGTAGAGGAAAATATGGCATGGTGAGAAATAGGTCATTAATTTCTAATGTATCTATTGCCCTAATTTGCAATAAACTAAGGTCATGCCATTAGTACAAGAGCTGGGGTAAGGAACACCAGATGCTGTGACAGACATCTTGAGGAAAAAAACCTGTAGGATTTGGCACCTCTGGGCCTGACTAATGTGCATGGGAGGAGAGGATGCTGCCTTTGGTTGTATGAAATCTCCTTTTAGATAGTTTGTCTCGCTAATCTGAGGAAGGACGGGGCAGCAGAAGCTGTCTCTGAAAGCTACCGCCAAAGAACCAAGCAGGGTCACAGTCTGGGTGATGTGGACCTGTCCCTGTAGGCACCAGACTGAGCCTGTCAGCTCACACAAATGTGCTGCTGGAGGCCGGTTCGAAAATCAATCTGCAAACATTCCTATTTGGCTCTCCATTCTTTGATTATTACTGTCTTAAGTGCACGAGGCCATTTCTAGATGTTCTTGACTGACGCATATCCAGTAATTTGAACACTCTGCCTGGAGTCTCTGTGATTTTGCATGACAAGAGGATTACATTTATACAATTAATTAACGTTTGCTTGACCACTTTTATCCAATTTCTTTCTCCAGCACATAAAAGAGAACCTGACATAAATTTCTCTTTCAAAACAATTGACTTAGCAACTGCTGACCTTCTGTTCTGTCATTCTGAGGATTGATTGGATATTGTCGAATTGTTTCATTCTGCAGTAATTAAACATAAAATTAATTATGCTAGTAACCTATTATTTCTTTGAACCAAGGACTAAGTCATTTGTTTTTTGCTTGGTTACTCTGCGGGTTCTGACATCAGACAGCAAAACCTTACTGTTACAAACAAACTAAATAGTATAAAGGGAGCAATTTAATAACCAAAATATAATATAAAGACTTCTAATTTCCGTATGGCTGGCCTATTGCATTAGGTTAATATAATTTGATCTATAAATCTTTTAAACCTTATGATTTTGTAATTTAAACATTTCCTGGATGGCTAATCACGCAAGGAAAGAATAATAATAATAATAATAATAAACTAAAAACATGAGCCAAAAATATACCTTAAAAATAGATTAAAAAGATTAGATAGGAGGAGCATTTGTAGAAGACTCGGTGAGCCTTGGTATGGCTGAATTTCTGGAGCTTGCTGCTTACACAAGTCAGTCTGCGTTCAGTCTGGTGCTGATGCAGAATTTCCTTTGTTACGATGAAAGTGGTGTTAGATATGTTTACATTGCTAGCATTTGGTGAAGAAAGGAACATCAGAATGACAAGTTGATATTATCAAAATATATGTGCTCATGGACACCAAAATAGTATTTTGTGGTTTTCATTAACGCAGGCCATATTAATTTAATTAACATGATTGAATGTTGTATCATACCATGAGGCACACACTGAGCCCTGGCTTATTACTCACCCATGGGCTATAAAATGCTCCGGCTGACCAAAGGGTTGCATGTTTGTGTACGAGTGTGCGTTCTCAGTTCTGGTTTCATGCACGTGCTTTGCCCTGGAGCTGGTGGGGATGGTGTGGTGATAACTCTGTAGAAGTCAAAGTGGGGAAAAGTAGAAAGAGGCAGAGAAATGGGGAGCCTGGCATGGGCTGGAGGGAGCTTCCTCCATCAGGAGAGTGGTTGGGTGGTGCTGCAGAAAGGCCAGGTCCCTGCTGGTGGTGGCTGTCCTCTTCCAGGCTCAGCAGCTTCTTTCTGGGACTCTGCCTCCAGCACACCCAGGAGGTTTTACACTCCAGGTTGGTGCATTGCAAACGTAAAACCTTCAATATCTATGGCTAGCAATAATGGATGAAGCTATGGATGCTGAGTCCTCAAAGCCAGAACTTCATGTCCCTGACTCCAGTTGTCACCAGCGGGGCCATCAGCCAGCAACACAGGGAAAAGGACACACGGGAAATACTCCAGAGCTTTAGTCTCCCTGTCATTTTTGCTAGCTACCTGCTTTGCTCACACCCAGAGTTGGCTCTAACGAAGCTCTTGTAACATCTCCAGGTTGCTCCATATCTCTTTCCTCTCTTTAGGAAGATATTTGCTGGTAGCCACCCTCTTGCAGCACTCAAATCTCTCCACTGTAGAGCTACACTCTTCTGCCGTGACAAGACATATATCAGTGACACGTGAATCTTGAACATAAATGACTTTTTAATTGTATGACTCCACGTAGCCAGTTGTTGAAAGATGCAGCGGGTGAAGAGAGAGAAATACTTTACAGACCAAATACAGATACCAATATATGAGCCCTTTGTTCTCATTCCCCTGCCCTAAGGCAAGTAATACACTCAGGTCTGTGGACATCAAGCCTAATTTGATCTCACTTACCCCAGTGAAACTATATTGACTTCGGTGGAGACACTGCTTTCCACTGATATAAATGAGCTAACTAGTTCTTGAGGCCACTTGCTGTAGCCACTCGGGTCCAGGAAAGCATGCAGCAGTGACAGCTGCCTGTTCATCATCAACTGAGAAATGTCATTTCTGTGGGCATGTTTTTCAAGGCATGTTTTCCACCTTGGTGATGGAGGAATTTGGGCTAATGAGTTGTTTGGAATGTCTTAGCATTTCTGCAGGAGCGGTTTGATAAAAGCCTGCCATTAGCTCATGGTTCAAGCGTGTGATCTCATTGCCCGCAGGAGCAATGGGGAAATCTTTCTGGAGGATGCTGTTCCCTAATAATCTATTTTTCCAAGACTTTGACCTGTGCTGACTATGTGAGATCAGTCATCTCCATCTGTACTAAAGGGTCTTACGTCCTCTCCGAGCTTTGCCACCTCCCATCCATCCCAGTCCCTTAACTCCCCATGTGCATGTGCACCTTGCTCTCTGCTTTTTAACCTCACAGCTTTATTTGCAACCACCTCTTCAGGGTAGCTCAAGAAACAATGTTACTCTGTAAACCCTTGTTCGCCATTTTTCTGTGAAAAAGGCTGTCCTGGACTCTTTCTGTCTGCATGCCTGCAAAGTCGTTGTTCTCATTTAATTTAAGAAATTAGATTCCCAAGATTTATCTGTCTTAAGATGGAATTGCAGGGGCTGGTTCTAGCATCCTTGGAGGGTATAGGTACCCATGTTTTTTCTTTAGCAGCTATAAGGGTTTTTTCAACTTGCTATCTCCTGAAAGCATCTCAGGACTGCTTTTTTAGCAATGTTTTGAGGTAATGTGATAGGTGAGAAAATATTTGGTTGCCTTTGCATCTCCAATCTCAAAAGCCATCTCTTATCCCTAGAAAACCTCTTATATGACCAAGCTTTGCAGCATGATGGTGTGATGGTCTACACAGTCTTTTCCCAAACACTGTAGCTCAGATAGTGGTTGACTTTCTACAATTGCAGCCTCTGGCCTTGGCATCCTGAAGGGTACACCGCTGTTAGTCTCTCCTGTTCTATCTCAAGCAGTCAGCCAGAAGGGTATGCAGAAACCAGTGCACTCCAAGGCCTGCTGTGTATCCTTGTGCCCACCTGCCCTGCATGCTCTCTTTCACACCAGTTTGCTCCAGCTGCACATAAACAGCTTAGCAATGACTTATGCTTTACAGCTGACCACTGCTGGTTATAAATCCTGAGTTATTTTTCATGAGCAGGCCCTCTGAAGCTTTTCTTAGTGTCCTATTTGATGACGAGAGGAAGAAAACGTGTTACAAGTTTCCTCACAGAGGGTCAGTTGCTGCTTCTTATGGAGCCCTTACGGCTTTTGGGATAAAAGTCCTGACTCCACTGCTGACCTGGCCCTGATTAGAGCGGCTACTCTGGATCTTTTGGAGCTCTTCCAGGAAGCAGATCTTGAAGGCAAGCACGCACATTGCCGAGGTCAGAAATGGAGGAGAACACAGAGCACAAACTAATTTGGGGCAAGTATAGATCAAAGCAGGACAAGGTAATAGTGCATACAATTCAGTTCATGGGCCTCCACAGTTAAACCTCAAAATGAGTGACAGAAATCAGCAAACGAAGAGGAATAAAGTTTACTGAAGTGAAAACTGTCTCTTCTTTTCCTCCATCTGCCTAAGTTTTATATGGAAAACTTTAGCATATGTGATTGACCGACATCTTATGGAGAACTTTGCCTGTATGTCATCTCCCACAGATGGGGTGCTCTGGGAGAGTGCATGGGGAAAGTGTTGCTGCTGTCGCACACTTCTGTTCCTCCCTGGCCAACCCGTTCTGATCACCGCTGGCCAGGCAGACCTTTGATCTCCCCCTCTTCATGTTGTGTTTATGCCTGTGACTGAAACTGGGCCTGGGCAATTAAAACAAGCACTGGCAATACAGTAGGAAAGCAAAGTAGTAGGAGGAGTGGTTGAGAAGAGTAGTAATTTCTCTAGTTTTCCTAACAGAAATTGGGACTTGGGTTTTTTTTGTTTTTGTTTGTTTTTTTGTTTGTTTGTTTTTGTTTTTGTTTGTTTTTGTTTGATTAAATGATAGCAGAAAAATACTGTCCGTGGTGAGAGCTGGGTTTTATGTAAGAATGATGGTTTAACCACCTGGTGTTTAGACTACTTTGTTGTGCCAGGTTACAACAGCACAATCCTTTTCAGATCAGGTGTTTTGTTTGCTTACTTTCTAGTCCCAGTTTGCTTGCTTGTCCTGGTGGGAGAGCATGTTCCAGTTGTCGTAAAGCAGCTGTGTCTTCTGGCCTGGCCTCTGGAGCATGCAGTCAACAGCTAAGGTAAGCAGCTGCTGAACCCTTTCTCATGGTTTGCACGATGGAAAAGCTCACCTTATGATTTACCACTTGTGCTTATGGAGGTAAAAAAACATGCAAGTTTGTTCTCCTGTTGCTGTGTTTTTAGCTTCATTTGGAATGAAAAGATACGGAAGAAATTTACCTGGACAGACCTGCTCTGAGAACAAAGCACTGGAGTTTCCCTCTGATAACAGGCTGCTGAAGAAAAAGTTAGCTCCAAATCAAACATCTATGTCAATGTGCTCTATGGTGGACAAAGAGAGACCTCAGTATTACCATGTGGCGTTGGTGTTTTCAGATTAAGACGGGGGATTAAGGAATTTTACTCAGCAATTTGAGATGCTTTGTTAAGAATGGAGCAGATTTGAGCTGCTTTGTTCTCAAACCACATGTTAGTGAAAAAGCAAACAGGCACTTAATCCTGACAGACAGCAGAACTTGACATCGGTTCCTCCCTTGGGAGGTGACCAGGAGTTCCCCATGTCCGGCTAAAATGGTTGTTTCTTCTTTTTTAGGAACCCCATCCTCAACCAAAAGCAGGGCTGCATGCTGCACCTAGCCACCACATGGGTCTCTGCAGGGGCCTTACTCTCCCCAAGAAGAGCTAGTGCTGGAAAGCATGCATAAGGTGACAAAATTGTTACCGAATAGGGCTAAAATATGTTCTAACTTAAGGTCATGCCTCTAGTCTTAAACAGGACCATGCCAAAAGAAAAAAAAAAAAAAAAGAGGAGCTGATAATTTTCCTGTTTGGGACTTTGGCTGGCTTCCTGTAACAATAAAAAATACAGCAGTCGACATATAGACAGCTGAGTATATACATGCTTGTATACTGCCCTCTGACACAAACATTAATGTCTTATATAGATCTTTGAGGTTCTTTTAAACATCTAGTTACATTTTAAGGTCATGTCCTTTGAGGTCATTGATGTAAGTGTATTTGTAGAAAGAAACAAACAGCTCATTGAATTTGGTTTCCCATTTTAACATATATCAGTTAAATTAAATACGCAATGTTATAATGTCTGGCAATAAACCCATTTTCTGATGTATAAAATTTGACTTTTCCCCTCTGTGTTTATGTCATAGCTAATACACAAAGATAAAGTGCATATACTATACTCTGCATATTTACTGAACTTTGGCAAGTCACTAAGAGCCAGTACTCAAATCAAATTAGAACCACCCGATTTATAAAACACCCTTCTAAACTAATCTTATTATATTAAAAAGGAACTCTAGGCTGATATGAAGCCAATCAATAACTCATGCTTCCCACTGCGGAGCAAACATCAGCTATCCCTTTCTAATCTTTGTGTTTTGCCACCATTGCAAACCTGTTGTGAAAAGCTGTGCTGTTGTATTACTTAAATAAACAGGGTAAATGCACCCAAACATGAATAATCTTGCTGCATGCTTATTTTCTCTGCAGACACTGAGTGTAAGGGAAGGGGTGGTGTCTTAGTTTTTTAAAGGGATCTACTCCAGGTAATTTGATTAATCTTCCAATTTGCTTCTATTCCAATTGTAACAGGCATTAACTTTTTTCTTTGGCATGATTCTGCAGTCACCCATGTGCCCCAATTTTGGTGAAAGGATTACTTATATTGGGAAAGTAGGGTTGGCCTTTGTTTACATGTTTATTTTCTGAAAAGATATCCAAAACTGCATTTATTTTGGAATAGTCTATAACCTGTGTAGGGCTGATTAAATCTTTTTGTTTTTCCAAGTATCTGAAGAGCAACAGGAAAAACTTATTTAAGTTTTGGGGGTGGGTTTGGGGGGGGGCAAAGAAAAACTTGACCATCCTTTTGAATTATCACATGGAAAATAAAATTGGTGATACATAATTTCAAGACCATTATTAATATCCCCATTTATTCCTTGTAAACAACATGTGAAACCTGGCAGTGGTGTGGTAGGGTCTGAATAAGAGAATAGCAATTTACTAATTCCCTTTTAAAGACTAACAGAGAGTTCACAAACACAGCTTTGGCACACTGCTTAATTCAGTTGCTCCATGCTTCTATGAGGGTTTATTGACTATATAAGGATCAAATAAGGGGTGAGCTGAAATCAGAAACACAGTATTCATTCATTTAACTCTGCTATAGTAGAGCAAATTCAGGGTGACTCAAGGGACACAATGTCTTGTAAAACATATGTACTTAATATAAGGGTCATAAAACTTATTAAATTAAAAGCTAGGTTAAAAATAGGAAGAAAATTTATGCTGCTGTCTAAAATAGCAATAATTTCCCTTTGGCCTTTCCCTTTCCAACTAATATGGGTTCTAGTTTTAAAAAAAAATAGTCAACTGGTAAAATCTTCATTCTTCACAAGTGAATGCAAGTCACTCTCTACCAGGTGAATTGTATGACTAATAACATAGCACAATAAATAAAAAAGGGGGGCTGCTGCCAGCTGGGAGGATATACTGCATCATTGTTGACCACACATGAAAACCTATAGGCATCCGTTTACTGTTTGGGAAGGAACAGTGGGTAGTTCTGGGCCAACAGAGCACAATGGAAAGCCTCTTTGGCCATAAACTAAGGGTGACAAAGGCAAAAATTCCCTTTTGTCCCTCCGCAAAGATGCCCTGTCACTGGTGGGATGCCAGCCAGGGTCCTCTTTCCATGGCACTTCAGTGGTGGGGGGTGTAAGAAGCCCCTCTTGGGTGGATGTTGAAGGGTTACTTGAGAAAGTGAGACACCACGCATCCCCTCCTGTCCTTGACAGACATATCAGCAGAAACGAAGTGCTGAGATGAAGTCAATGTAATTATCCCGCAGTCCTGCAGAATGACAGCAGAATTTAGCTCCTTCGATCAAGGGAACCATTTTCTATTAGAGACATAGTGTGTGTGGGGTGGGAATAAAGTGTTGTGACTTAAATCCTCCTCTCTAACCTCTAAGAAATCAAAGTGATGCTGGGCCATCCTTGACTCATGACACTATCCAGACCACTCCTGTCTGAGAGACCCTTTAATGTTTGTTCAATGGTGTAAGTTTTTAAGGATGGATATGAAAAACTTGAGTGTCCTGGAATTTAACATTTTTTTCTTGTCCCTTCTAGTTTCTGAAACCATATCATCATAGTTTTTCTGTTTTCTGAATTAAAAAATAAAAATCCCAGAACATGGAACTTGTTTACCTTTAAGCTACCACTTTGTGTTGGCCAAGGCAAATTTGTTGCCTCCACATGCCNTTTTGTCCCCCACTTCCCCCTAGTTTTTTTTTTTTTTTTTTTTTTTTTGCTGTTCCCAGTCTCCACTTGCTGTTCGAATGGGTGCTGGGCAGGACAAAGGCCACCTTTTCTGGCGTGTTTTTGTGTCACAGGATAGTACAACCAGCCTTGATTCCAGTCCCCTGTGTGCTATGAACATCTATTTTTTTTTCTTTTTTGCATGCTGTTTAAACAGTTCTGCACCCAACTCTGTCACCCGTGACCTCATTAAGTTGCATTTAATCACCCAGGGATGCCCATCAGGCCTAACCCCATCATTTCCTGAGGAATTTTCCCCTGATTTACTTAATAGCTCTAAAGCGCTAAGCGGGAGACCTCCGGGTGCTGTTCCCTGTGAATGTTGGGTTACTGGCATTTATACTGTGTTTTAAATAAACAGTGTATTGCAGGCACGCTTGTTTTGAAAAATAAACTTCTGGGCAGAAGGAGCTAGTTCACATCGGAGCCAGATTGGTAGCGATTTGGCTTCCGCCTGCAGATGGGAAGAGGTCAGGCTTTTGGGAGGGGGAAAAAAATCCACCTTTCTCCAAATAGTAGCTAGGGTTTCAGACACCCCAGAGAGAAGAAAAACCTGCAACTGAAGTGCTAGCTCCTCACGGGGGTGCTTTGGGAAGGGACAACGTGGTCCTGGGAGACCCCAAAGGCAGAAGGTAGTTGGAGAGCAGCACTTTGAGAAAATCATTTTAATCTAACGTCCTCTGCAAGCACCAGCTCCCCTAAGCTGCTGTGGCCCCATTCCTACTGTGGTCTCCAGTGCTGAGGAGCAGGGCTTTGTCTCTTCCTCACCCTGTCTTCTACTGGGGATGGGATGGCCTGCCACCTTCATCCGTGTGCCAAAAGACTTTCGGAGCAGTAAGGGCACTCCCCATGGATAGGCTTGATTTCTGGGATCAGAAACACCAAAAAGATGAGGGAGGTTTCTGTCCTCCTGGGCAAGGGTCTTCTCTGGGTGTTAATGTTTTTTCTTGCTGAATAGCTATTGTTTTTAGAGGGGTGAAGGTAGGAAGGTTAGTCTTGGGTATCTTCTGTTTCTTTCTAGGAGTCCCCTTTCTATGTTCTTATAAATCATTAGATTGGAAATAATGAGCCCTGCGATGGGCTAACCAAGGATGGACATGGCCAGTAGTGACAGCTTGCTGGGGCAGCAATAGGACAGCTAAGCTCAAGGTGGCTGAAGTTTCACTACTAATATTGGGCTGGATTTGGGCCACCGGAGGTGAAGCTGCCCTTCCAGACAGAAATCCCAAGCAAAGCCATGGAGCGGCATTTGCAAAACAGTTGTCTGAGGAGCACGAGGTAAAGGTCTTGCACACTCAACATGACCAGATACAACTTTGTGCATATTTATAAAAATGTATGCACGTATGTTTTTTGCTGAATGGATTGCCATCATTTCGCGGGAGTGATAGCACAGAAGGGGGAAGGTCCTTCTACTTTCACAGCCACCTCTGTGTTTCTGTCCCAGTGTTGTATCCTTGATTTTCCATGTGATATTCCATGAAAGACAGTAAGCTTGGTAGCACAGCATGAAGCCAGTGAAATCATTGCAGGTACTTTAGAGGGACATGTTCCCCCCATGTGAAGTCTTGCACATTATGCTGCTTTCCTCTGAGAGAGCTCAGCTTGCTCTTCAGCCTCCGAATAGCACCTTGTCCTGACATTTTCCAGGAGAGCATATTTTAGACCTGACCTTTCAGTCCTGCTGATAGTATCACAACAAATTCACCGGCACCATGTTCGGTGCTGTTTCTTTTTCTTTGTCTTACTGATGCAGCAGCTGGGCCACCAAAATGGAGGACAGGAGCACCCTCCATCTGCCACATCGCTGTACCCTCTAAAGCCACGGATGCAATTTATTAGGTGGGTGGGATAAAACAATGTTCTCGATAGCCAACACTGTCTAAAATTGCTGCTGAAGTCCTGCCTGCCCTGCAGGATCTTCTCAGGAGGTTTGTAGTGGTGGTCCTGGTGAAGCCAGGTGGGTGGTGTGGGTGCTTTCATGTTTATCACATCAGAGGCGGTGTGGCAAAACAAGGTGTTCAAACTTCTGAAAAGATGGTCTTTTGAGAGCCCTGTGGCTGGGCTACAATATGAATCATTTGTCCATAGGAAGGGTCACCAATTAATTAGCAGTTTTATTAAAAAAAATAAAAATGAACTGGCAGCCCTTCTGAAATTTAAGTACATTGTTCATGGTGTAATTATAGATGAAATATTAGAGACGTGGACTAATTACACACAATGCACTTGAGCCCAATTAAAATAGCATCTGCAGTGAACGTAGGGGTATTCTCTTTCACTAATAAGAAATACTTTCTTAACAACAGAAAATAAAATAGCTAAATTGGATATGCAGTTGAGATTATAAATATCCTATTAGCATATAAAATGAGGATTAACCTTATTTAATCACTGCTTGCTTGATCATCAGACGTCATGTTTCACCTCTATAATGTAGCTGTATCCTCTCTGAAAAAAAAAAAAAGCAAGCAGCGTATTAATAAATTTAGCTAATTAGGTGCTTTTTCTCATCTGCTCAGCGGAGCTGGTGGGGCAAACTGGCTGCCCCTAACCACTTGGCTCTTCCCTGTCTTATGTGAAGCTTGAGCTCATTTTCAGACGAGATGTACCAGTGAAGATGTAAGACTTACTGTGTAACTGCTCAGCATACAGGTTTGTACACCTCTGGCTCGCGTGGCTTGGTGGGAGCCGTCGTATCAAAGGGGACTTTTGAAGATGGTGGTGAAAAGAGATGGGGAAGAAGAAAAGAACAGAAATTATGGATTTCAGCCCCTGCGAAGTGAAGCTTTGCCTAAACGTCAGCATATGAGGGCCCATTTTTATATCAGCTGAAGGATGCCGGGGATCGGGCTGGCTGGGTTTGCCGTGGGTCCCTCGCTGCCGGTGTCCCCGAAAGCCAGCTGGTATGTGAGGAGCCGTGTTGCCGGCCCGGCGGGGAGGTGCTACCTGCCAGCTGGCCACCCAGCTGCCCGGGAGCCGGCCAACGGGGTGGCAAATGAAGCAGCCTGACCTCGAACCTCTCCTATAAATATTCAGCTGATCTGGTGCGCGCAAAGGGAGAGCGGCTCCAAGCAAGAGGGCTTAGAATTGATTATTTTTGGAATATTTTTGGCCAAGCTCTGTAGGAACTGAGCACCGTAGTGTACTGCCGGATGTATCCGAGGGTTGCTCAGCAGGTTTCAGCACTGGTCTTGGAGGTTCACCTCTAGCTCCATCACGCTACCCCTCTGCCAGGTCTCTGTGTGGCAGAAAATAGAGACAAAGCCATCCAGACAGAGTGTCATGCAGCACTCCCATAAAACACGCGCGTGGTTTGATCTAAACCAACGCAGCCTTGCTCCCTGGTTGTGTCCTGTTCCCATCGGCATCCGCGTGAGTTTTCCTGGCACCAGGGCCGCTGTCTGATAGCTTGCAGAAGCTGAGTTTTAAATGTGCATGTGGAAGTGTTCCCAGAGGAAGGCCTTGAGTAACACCATCCTCGCCAGGCTGGAGCCGGGCCCCGTGTTCAAGGGCTGCTGGCTCCGAGGGGCAGGGGGCATGGAGGGGTATCTGTCTAGGTAGAGCAGGAGACTGCTCCCAGCCTTTACCCAGCAGGAAGCAGAAACCATACCACGTGAGCTGGCCGTCACATGCCCTGAAACCTGGTCCGGTGCCCGTTTTTATCAGCAGAAGTGTCATGCTGACACAAATTTATTGGTTAAGGTGAATGCTATCCTCTGCGACTCGCCCCAGCCCAGGGACCATTTCAGCTTTGTTTTGACTCCGTGTGTTAGGCTTTGGTGTGAGTGCGGATATTGCTATCAAAAAAGAAAACTCAACACCCCAAACCAAAGTGACCCCAAGCCTCATCTCTCCAAATATTTTGTACTGCAATGCTTACAATGAATAAAGCGGTTGTCTTGCTGTAGTGATTGTGCAGATGGGGATGGAGGCACAGAGAGCTACGTGTGTGTTTGAAGCTCCTCTTTGTGAATTGTTCACGCAGAGCTAAATTCAAGTGTCGGCTCGCCTCTGTCCTGACCCTGCGCAGAAGTGTGAATTTTCCTCTCGGTTCCACAAATGCTAGTCAAGTGCACCAAGGGACGGTATTTTTATTTATCACATTCAAGGAGCCACAATTGGATGTTTCACAACAAACTGGGCTCGGCCCGTGATTTACAGTAATGGGTAAGAGCACTCTGCTGGCATGGCCCTGGTGTTGCCAAGTCTTGTGATGGTTGCAATGATTTTTCCTTACTGCCACAGTGCCTGGAGCAAAGTGTTCATAAGCGTTTCAGCTTTTTTTGTTGGTAGTGGCAGTGGAGGGCTTTGTTTTCTTGTATTAAGAGCAGCTTTCCATCCCTTAGGGCAGAACAAAAGAGCTTGGAAGCATGTTCTCAGTGTCCCCACCAAGGCTCAAAAGGCAGTAAGATTTTTTTTTTTTTTTTTTTTAAGAAGCCCCCAGTTTGTTTTCCCACAATTGGTTTGAGTCACTCTGGCATGAGTTCATTTCCTTTCTTGCCTGATTCATGGCTTCTGGAGCGCTGGAGATGGGCAATAGCACCAGAAGCAGCAGCAGATACCTCCACGCTGCTCCTGCTGGGTTCCGCGGGATGGGAGGTGCAGACACTGCTGAACCAGCTCTGCAGCAATTATTTGGGCTGCTGCAGTAGGCATATATACCTTTTGTTTCTGTTGTTCATGTCTTTAAATCTCATTTACTACTCTTGGTCTCAGGATTGAATGGCAATTTTCCTCTCACCCAGTAGAACAGGGTAAAGGGAACTGAAGTGTGAATGTAGCTCAAAATATTCAAATATTTCAGTGGTGGCTGCAAGCAGCTCCCGCTCCTGTTTCAGTCCCCCTGTGAACCACCACCTCCAGCGACTTCTTGCCGTGGCATTGGCCGCTTTCTCATCTGTGGCCTGCTGCTTGCCTCGTCCTTGCGTTTGGTCCTGGACATCACATTCAACTCAAACCTTCGGAGAAACACCGGAGGCAAATTGAAAGTGACTGGGAATAAAATAGGCTCTGCCACTCGGAGGGATTTGAGGTGTTGTACTGTCAGAGAGGGCTGTGGTGAAGTGACTGAATCCAGAAACATATGGGGAATGGAAAGGTCTGCGGGTGAGCCTAACATCAAAAACATGAAACGCAGCCGGCTGCCCGCATTCAAAATGCAAGTTCAGGGACCCTGCTACAAAGGAACGAGGGGAAATACAAAAGGGGAATGTGAAACGTTTTTCTGGCTTTCGTGGCTGTTTGTGCAGTGAGAGATCTCTCTTTGGGCTCCAATCTACAATTGTTTATGTTTTATTTCACTGCTGTTAGACCTTTAAATCATGGCAATAGTCCTGAGTATAGAAAAGATAACTTGGGGCACTCGAGTTTTGGTGGCAGGAAGGTTAAACACTGCTGCTGCATCCACAATCCTGCTTGTTTTCATCATGTCCCAAGCATCGATACATTAGGCAAACTTGGCGTTAATAACAGCCTAGTGCCTTGTCAAAGGGCCAGGGAGTTAAACCAAAACGGAGCTGGCAGTTGACTTTTATCCACTTACTTCCAATTAAGAGGAGCTCTCTGCTCCGAAGGAGTTGTTGTTCCCCACAACAAATGTTTGAAAAATAAAATTCCTGAAGTGCCACAAAAACGTTAGGTTTGAGTCTGCCCTTGCAATGAAGCTGGTCCTTCAGAGAGCTCACTCATCTCACTTCCCCTTAGCCACCAGAAAGGAAGCGGTCAGATCCCCATCACCCAGCAGCTCCTGTTGAGATGCTTTCTCCTGGTGCTTCTTCAAGCCTGGACCCCCGGCCGAGGTTGGTGGTCACTTCTGATGACCGGCTCAATAACCCTTCAGGGTGGGTTTCCGCAGCCATTCAGCTTCGCCGTGGCATTGCTGTGTTACGAGGAAGGGTCCTGTGGAGGCGTGGGGTTATTTTTGCAGGGGAAGAGCAGGAGGCAGGGTGCTGGGGCAGGGCGGCAGGTCTGCACCCACCAGAGGAGAAGGGCGCTGGGGAGGGGGCTGACTTTTGGCAGAGGGAGAGCGGGGCTCATCTCACTGTGTCCCTGTTGTCATTCACGGCTTGTTTTCAAGGCCCGGAACACAATTCTTCCGTAACAGGGGGAGGACTTTGTTAAATTGTAAATGAGTATTACTTCGAGCGCTCCGAGGAAATATGTTCTTTCCCCCTATAGCCCATACATTATTCCCACCTAGTTATGGGGCCTCACATTTCCTGGAACTATCACGCAGGCCTTAATTCTCCTCACACGACATCCCTTTAAAATTGCGGAGCTCTCTTAATCAACCTTTGTATCGGCTGCAAATTTGCAGTATGACCTAATTTGAAAAATGTCTCAAAGTGCTGACTCAAACGCTCGGTGAATAAAGGCCAGTCATTGCCACCGTGACACTAATGCAATGCAAAACAAAATCGAGTTGCATCAGCTGAACATTAGTTTGCAAAAATATTAGTGATTGAAGCCAGTTGCCGTTCATATTTTATTTATGCTTACGAGATTTATACTTTTTTTAGGGGTCTGAAATGGCTCTAAAACCAAATTCTGGAAGAGAGGCATGAAGAGACTCTTTAATGGTGAAAAATCCCAGTCAGATACATACATCTATGCTGCATCATTTGCACTTCATAATCTCCTCTCTTTTATAAAGCAGGAGGCAGACACATTATTTTAGGACTTTTATTAAAATATTTATACAGCAACATATGAAAATTCTCATCCTAATATGTCACTTCGCGTTTTTAGGTTAAGTTCCAAGTCTTTATCTTTTTTCCTTCTCTAATTGAAACACAGCTGATACTCCTTCATTCTCTGGATAAGTAACTGCCTTAAAATGACTAGAAATTACTTCAGGACTAAAAAAAATAAAAAGGAAAGAAGGGATTTGGGCCAGAAATCAAACAGTTTATGGAAAAAAAGTTCTTCAAAAGAAAAAAAAAATCCAACATAGTTTTACTTAACTTAAAAAAAAAAAAGTGAGTATGAATTATTAAGTTTTTATCGAGGCATTGTTTCAGTTCTTTTTGCTTTATCTCCTCTTTTTTGTTCTTTCTTAAGAAAACTTCTTTGAGCTGTAGCAACCTGGCTGCAGACGCGCAGAGTGCATTTCTTAGTTGGTTTGTCAAATATTGGCTGCTAATTAACACTGGGATGGGTTACTTAAGAACCACAGGTCTACGGATGAAACAACTCAGCAGGAACTATTCTTCCTTGTGCTTTTTTTTTTTCTTTTTAATTTTAAAATTGAAATGTCAATAATGCAAATAGTCTAATACTTGCTGATAAAATGCCTATGACTATGCACTGAAGTGGCTGAAAAGCAGACACACACACACACACACACACACACACACACACACAGAACAGGAAGACAGGCCATTAATTTAAAATTTAGAGGACCAATAAGTTTTTGATAGCAATGGGTTACTGTGCTAATGATTATTTAACTCGCTTCATGTTGGGTTAAGTGTGTATGGCTACGGAAAGTGTAATGCCTTGCTGAAGTGCTACAAGGAGAGTTTTGCCTCTGAAATGTTATATTCCAAGCAGGGGGGAAAAGCAGCTCGATTATAAAAAGCAGTTGCTGTATGATAGCAGATTTCAATCAGTGGTGAAGCAGAAGCTGGTCCAGTTAAAGAGATGAATTTTGTTACTGCAGGGGAAAAAAAAAAAAAAAAAGCACAAAATCAACACTTCTACGTGCCCCCGCTCCTTCTTAGCCTGTGATTTTAGCACAGCTGTATTTATTGACGGTTGCAAGCACAGGGAGGGGAGCATTGCTGGATGTTTTGCCTTGCTGGTTATTCTCCTAATTCTTCTCAACCTTTTTCTTGGTTTTATTCAATTTATTTATTTATCATTGAGACATGTTTTTCCATTATAAGATACTCTAGGGTTTGGGGTTTGTTTGGGTCTTTAGAGCTTTAAGGGACATCTGCACATATTACTCAATAACACACCGAACATCCTTTTTCAACTAGAAGACAGGAGAGAGAAAAAAAAAAAGGTAAGAACGGCAATAAATGTTTGACTCCCCGTAAATGATTTGCAGACATTTTTTTACTCCATCATTCTCCAAGTACAGCACCGTTTTTTACTTTGTCCTTCTGAACGGATTGCACTTGCTGAACTCCCCATTTTGGGTTGTTAGTGCTGTATGTGGCAGATTCCTTCGACGTCGGATGTAAGAGCTGCCGTTTGTGAATATTTTGTGTCCTTCAGCCTTTCCAGGAAGGCGTAGGTGGGGATGCTGGAGACCTTGTAATTGTCGCCTGTTGGGAGAGGATGGCAGAGCGATGGCTAATGATCTGGAAGCTAGCTGGAATTTGGAGACAAATGCTAAAAGTAATCAATATATATAAAAAGAGAATTATTTTTTTTTTCCTAAAAAAGAGGCAAAAAATGCAATGAAAATTTATGACCTTAACATTCCTTCAGGGTCAAGCAATTTATCAAATTCTCTCACTTTCTGGTTTCAATTACACAGCTATTGTGGAAGGAACTTATTTTAGCAGGTTCATTTGCCTCAGTAGGGAATACAGGACTTTGGCCTAATGCTTCACCTTTAGTGCAGGCCATTTGAGCCTTAGAACAAATACCAATCATCACTCTTTGGGAAAAAAAAAAAAAAATCTGCATCGGCATGGCCTATTGGAATGGGGTTTCTGTCAAGGTAAACGGTTGTCGGCAATGACTGTGGTAGAGTGGCGATAAATCCCATTTTATTGCTGAAAAATTCCAGCTTCTCTCCATGCCTGACAGCTCCCCATATTCTCGTACCCATTTGGGCAATTTCTGCACTCTGTCCATCTGGTTCTTATTACCTCTCAACCTGCCAGTGTCTGATCCAGAAAAAGTGCAGGTCAAAAACAGGGGAAAGAAACCAAGGTGATGGACAAAACAGAGAGAGAGTGATTGAAGGACCGAGCTGCTCCCCGTTCCTCCCTCCCCA
>VXAA01003840.1:298935-311349 GCA_013399115.1 Anseranas semipalmata | reverse complement strand
AAAAAAAAAGTGGGGGGGGGGGGGGGGGAGAACAAAATCAGGGGAGGTTATTAGCTTAATTATGAAGCTGCCAGAAACCTCCTTGAAACAGAAAATTAAATGGGTGTTAAGCCACACGCTCCAAGCCCCAGCAACACCACCTTTGATGCTTACCCAGGACGCTGGTGGCACCTGCCCGAATAAAACCTTTGGAGAGAAGAGGGCAAAGCTGAGCCCCCAGCCCCTTATCGCAGCCGCCCCGCCGTGCCCGCTCCAGCTGCGGCCATTTCCACCGCATGCCTTTGGATCCTTCACCTCTGAAGGATCGCTTTGGGTTGAAATCATGGCAGGAGGTCAGCCAAAGTGCAATTAAAATTTAGTTCGGGGGGAAAAAGAATAAGTTGGGCTAGCTTCATGCTATAGAAAATTGAACAGAAAGAAAGATCTTCATCTCTATGCAAGTTTTTGCATGCAGCTGAATCCAGGTCTTCTTTAGGAAGTTCAGCTTCTTATCAACCCTCCTGTAATAAGCAGAGGGAATGTTTGGCCATTTTTCTAATTTAAAAACAAACAAACAAGTGAGCCCAGGACAGCTGAACTGCTTTTAAGTTGAAGCAAAGAAACACAGGGGCACTTCTCCCATTGCTCTTCTCCCAGGAACAACTGTATTGTGCAGTGTTTGCCAAGGGTGCACCAGTGATACCAGGAGATGTGCCCTGATCCACTAAGTCAAACTCCCCAAATTATCGTGTTCATTGCTTATTTATAAATTGCTGTATTTATTCTACCTGAAACACTGCATTTTGCTCCCTCTATCTTGTTCCCTGAAGATCTCTGCTCTGAACATGTGGTCTTGTGTGAGCTTTACACCGACTCTTCCCTCGTTTCCCAAAGATGTAACGGGAAACTAAAACTTTTCAGAGCTGTCTCCTATCCCCAAGGTCTGACTTGATTCCCAAAGGCAAAAAATGTGGCTCGTGCCCTACAGCCTGCAGGGCTCTCAAGCATCCCGCGATGGGCATCCCATCCACGGTAGGATGCACTGGTGGGCGTCGTGATCTGACTGAGCGCCAAAAGGCTGCAAATCGTGAATGTGACGTTACGCTAGGAATTACATCCCTGCGTCTTGCTGGAACCGGGAACCTGTCGGCTCCCAGAAGCTCGAGCACAGAGGGGTGGGGGGCAGCAAATGCACTGGTTTCCACCAGCAGATTCCAGTGGAGATGCAGGAACCTCTTGGCATCAAACAAAGAGAGGAGGGGAGGAAACAGAAGGTGGAAAAAGCGCAGGTTCTTACCCCAGAACGAGTTGCCTGAACACAAGATGTGTAAAACGTGGCACCCAGCTCACAGCCTCTCCTCCCACCTTTTCCCCAGGTGTTGGGGCATCCATTTAAAATATGTATTTTTGAGGTTGTGCTTGGACAGAGAAAGCCTTCCTCCCTGTTACCTTTTGGCGGTCAGAAACTACACCGGGAAGTCCGACCACCTACGGTTAATATTTGTCGTACATCACAGAATTAGACTTTTTTAAGAATTATTTTCCGCACGCCTTTTTCTTTATCCCGCTGGAGGGGGGTACGCACGACGCAGCCCTGCTACGTGCTAGCTCTGACGGCACGGTCCGGGGCGCGTACGCGAGCGTTTGCTGGATGAGCGGCTCTCGCCCGCTGCGGTGCGTTTGCCTGCGAACCCGTTTGAAACAAAGAGGCTCGCACCAGGGAAGCCCCAACTTGGACAATACAAATATTTCAGCATCCAAACGGTTAATGGTGAGTATTATAGCTTCAAAAGAGCCCATTGGCTAACCCTAAAGGATGCCCTGCAATTGTTAAACTCATCAGATGAAACTACCCTTCTCAGCTAGCCCTTACATTTGTCTGGCTAACGGTAAAAATACTATAATAAATCGGGAACATATGTTGCCAGACAAGAATAAGTGATATAAATAAAGAGTCAAGCGACATAGCCCCTCAAGAACAATGTGTAAAGATTTAAACTTTCAATGTATTAGCTAATCTAGGAACATTTTAGGAGTAACTTGAAAGCAGTGTACTGTTTGTTTATATCATTCCTTATTTTTTTTTTCTTTTCTTCTCTTCAGATTGCATTTTAAATCAAAATGCTCTCCATGACTGCCTGCTTTGCAGCACTAGGGTAAGTCCCATTTTTCCACAGCTTAAACAAAAATCTGCCTAAGAAATCTATGCCAGGAAGGCATTTTGTTGTTTTTTGTTTTATGAGATAAGCACAATGTTGTTGGAAAAACAGCATCTTTTTTATTTTTTATTTTTCTCCAAATGTATGTGAAATTGTGCATTTGCAAAACAGAGCTACTATCAAGCCAGCCAATTCTTCGTGAAGGCGACAAGTCTCCAAACTTGTAATAAATTATCAGCAGCAGCATTAAGTAAGAAAATATAAAACAAAATATGCTTTGAGAATTGACTGAATATTTTGTCTTTTTTTCTTTTATTGAGACATCTTTTGAAAAATGGCACAAAACAAATAGTTTTGCAAAGCAACAATATAATCAATCTCTAAACTAGAAGATAAATCAAGGATTTCATTAACTGCTGGTAGCCAGTTTAAATTGTAGTCTTGTCCATAATGTCTATCTATCTATGTATGTCCAAGTTATATTAAAAACCTTTAAATGGCTTTGTAATATCAGCTACATCTAGCTATTATAATAATTAATGATACTGTTTTATAAATCAATATATGTATTCTTGATAAATTCATATCCAGTTAATGGTGTAATTTAAATAAAAAATTAATGTAATAAAGGACATACTGGAATAGGCAGGAAATCTTTAAAGGTTAAGAGGCAAATTTGTCTAAATTCTTTTCTTTGTACCTATTTTTGAGAAAGCGTCCATTGAAATTCAGCTGCTAGCAGGCTCGCTCTTACGACCACGCTCTGGCCATTAGTTTTGGATTAACAGCAGTCGCGGAGTTTTTTCAGGCAGATGCAACGAGAGGTCCTTCAGCTGAACGAGCGCGTCCCTCCCTGCTTCCTAATCCTGCTGCAAAACTGCAAACAAAAGTCGCAGGAGGAATGCGCCAGCCTTTGGCCAGAAAGAGAAAGGGTAAAAAAAAATGCTGTTTTCACCACTCCCTATTGATTCCATATTTGTATTATTGCAGGGATTTTTTTGCTTATTCTATGAAGTGTCAAAAAAGGTAAAATATGAATATTTTGTTCCAGGCATGGAGTGCATTGAGAGGAGCGTGGAAACCCTGCAGCCTGTGCAGCGTAATAAAAATCTGTTCTTTATCTCTTGTTTTAAATACAGTTAATCCAGTTTATTCAGCAAACACATCTAAGAGCAACTTAGGGGGGGGGAAAGGGCTGGAAATTGCCTTTTCATATTTCTAGATTGCGCATTGGTGAGAAACCGTGGCTCAGTTCCTTTGCTTTTATTTATAGTCAGTGACCACAAAATGTATCTCTAAGAATAACACGGGATTTTAATAGGCAATATTAATTGTTCTTACCATA
Organism: Anseranas semipalmata; assembly: GCA_013399115.1. Taxonomy (NCBI): domain Eukaryota; kingdom Metazoa; phylum Chordata; class Aves; order Anseriformes; family Anseranatidae; genus Anseranas; species Anseranas semipalmata. The sequence continues at coordinate 307,866 of VXAA01003840.1, read as the reverse complement.
ACTTTTGATCTTAAATGTTTAAAACAAAAGCCCGCTGCCTGTTTATACGCTGGATGCTTTATGAAGAATATCTTTTGAAATTATGCAAAACATGAAGCTTTGTCATCTGCGTTGACATGGTACAGAAATGTCACTTTAATCCAGTGAGATTTTTTTTTGACGTTTTTCTTAACATTGCTCTGCCTTATTTAGAGCAGCAGCAGCGCTCTGCGCAGTTTCCTTTGACACTGATGGGTATTTCAAAACGTTGTGCGGAGGGGAGGGAGGAAGAAAAAGGAATTTGCTGCCAGTCACTTCAGCAATGCAGCTACACGAGCAATCGCTATTTGCTAAAAGTTTACATTTCAAATGAGCTTTGAAGGTAAAGATGCATTATCTTGACGCTGGCTCTGTGTTTAGAAACGAAGGGGGAAACAGAGGGAGGACGATTATTATCGTGTGCGAAGCGTGCCTGAGTGTTCGTAAGGTAGCCATTTAAAACCTATTTTGGTTTTCGGTGAAACTAGGAGCAGGAGACGCATCGCTGTCCCTCGGAGGCTTAATTTAGGCTTTATAGGAAAAACATCAAATGGGAGCTTCCAGCAACGCCCCGAAATGTATTGCACGTCTTAAATATCTTCATTTTGAAACGTGCCTTATATTTTCCCCTCCCGGGATTGCTAGCATGTCTCTCCCCAGACAAAGCAAGGACAAGCCGCATTCTTAAAAATTATCTGCCTTACAGATCGCATTCCCAGGCATGTTCCCTGCGTTTTATTACCGTGGATAACCCCTTAATGGTATCACAATTTTAGACTTGTTAAGTGGACATCTTCCGTGTACTTAACTGCAAACAAAGTGACTTCATTTAGGGGTGGGAGGAACGAGAAAATGCTTTGGGATGATTAGAAACATAAGTTTCTATCTTCTGTCACACGATCCTATCAATTATTCAAAACCTACTAAATTTAGATGTCTGTTCCTAAAACATTGTTTGCGCTCGTTCCCTGGAAAGATGGAGGCGGCTGATAATTTGGCTAAATTATGCGTTTGAGCCGAATCGTTACAAACGAAACACTTTCCGCGCCGGCGCAAAGTCGAGGTTGGCGGGTTGATTCGCCACCGCCAAAATTTCCTGGCTCCTCATGGGAGCGAGCGTCGATGGGGCCAGCGCATGGCTGGGACCTCGGCGCAGACCAAGCCACGGCGTTGCAGGTAATGAAGTCGTGCCATGGTGCCTCGCTGGGAGGTTTTGCCCATCGGATAATCGCTAAAAACAGCAAAGGGCCTAAAGCAGCCCCGGAGGTGCCTCGTGCCCCAGGTAGTTGTTACCTGAGCGTAAAGCCCGATGAAGAAGTGATTATTGCTGCTACAAGACGAGCTGTGGATGCTGCGGGTTGGGTAGACAGCCCAGCTCTGTGACAAGTAACGTCGCCTCGTTACCAGCAGGAAGCCCTCCGCTTGCTTCGTTATCGGTGGGACCTCCTCTGCCAGAGGAGATGCCGTGTTGGGGGCAGAAATTTGGGGCAAGAAGCGGCCCTGGGCACGAGGGTGAGGGCAGAAGAACTAACAGTGATGCTACTGCCCAGAATGGAAGAGAAACCAAGCCAAAAAAAAAGAAAAAAAAAAAATCCAGCCAGCAGAAACACCACCCAAGCTTTTCTCTTGCAATGACACTCGGTAATTCCTGAACCATAGGCAGCCTTAGGGTGGGGAAAAATACTTTTATATTTGGAAAACCATGCGTTTCAGGCAAGCAGAAAGCAAATGGCACACATCCTCCTGTCCCCCTGCGCTGCCTCCGAAGGCGCACGGGTGAGACGCGTATGCCCCTCTTTACAAGCCCAACATAAAGGCAGGCGAGGGGGAACCCCCCCACATACACACAAAAAAAAAACAAAACAAAGGATGTGTAAGCGCTTTCATTTATTTTGATAATCCTCCTCCTGCTCCAGAGCGTTTTGCTGTCTTTGTCAAAGTGAATGACAACAATTTGGCCAACTCTCTCTGAGCCGCGCTCGGCAGTGACAGGCAAATTATCAGAGGCCCTGCACTCCTTATTATCGGAGGAGAAGTCATCAGGAGGACGTGCGGAGGATCCCTCTCCCCTGTCACTATTTGTCAGTGGGACAAGGGCCACTGCTATGGGTAGCTGACAGGTAATTTCAACAATAACAATTACTCCTATTACTGGTGTCATAAACAATTCGCCCAAGGCATGACAATAGCAAAGCTTTATAATTCAATGCCATATAAATAAATGCCAGCAGGTAACAAGTAATTTAGCTCCAATCAGGCCTCGGCCCCGGCATTAATATTGTTATTGCAAGAAGATGGAAAATTGAAAAAATTCAATATGTTAATGAATTAAGAGAGGGTCAAAGGCTAAGGGAGGGGAGGAGTGAGCGGGGAGGGAAAAAACAAAAGCAAAAGCGACAAAAAGCCCGCGTTCAGGCCCAGCCCCGCACGTGTGCTCCTGCAGCGCCGGGGCTCGGGGCAAAGCGCCGTCCTGCCCAGCCCCTGCCTCCACGCACCGCGGCTGCCAGCAAACGGAGCTCGTGTAATCGCTGCCTTGTAAACAGAATTCTGCCCGAAATGTTATGCGAGGCGCGGATTTAACAGAGGGTAAAGGTTTGTCTTAAACTCCATCACTTTATTGTCTGCTTCATTTTTCCCTTTATTTAATTTATTTATTTATTTATTTTAAGCAAGCTCCGTTAAACCATTGATCTTTATTTATCAGGAAGAAGGATTTTATTGTCCTCGCCCTCTCCCCCAGTGCCCTTCGCGGGCCCTCCCATGAAAACGAGGACCAGCGGCGAGCGAGCCGCAGGCCGACCGCCCGGAGTCTGACTTCTCGATCAGCCCAATTTGCAATTTTTCTAGTTGTCCAGCAAAGACAATGCGGCATCAGCCTGACAGCAGTAAAAGAATTTGAAAAATCTCTAATTAGGAGAGCTGCGGAGCAATTAACGCATGTCAAATTTCACTTCATCAAGTGCCACTCTAATTTTCCCACTAAAAATTAATGGACTTTTTGTGTGTGTGTGTGCGTGTGTGTGCGCGTGTGTGTGTCCCCTCAAGGCAATGTTGATTCAAATCTGCTCAAGATGCAGCGTTGCACAGCTAAGCATCTTCTTGATTACAACCCGCCACACTTCTAACTGCTTTCATTCTCACTGCCACAGATACTTTGTCAACAGTCAAATTACGCCACGCTGATAACAATGCATAATGGTCTTCCTCAAAGGAGGCTCCTGTCATGGAGCAGCCTTTCATAAAAATGTACCATTTTCTTCCCCAGGAAATATATCTGTCTGAAAATGAAGTTTTTGCGGTTTCGGCATTGGCTGCGATGTAATCCTTTATTTTTTCCCCCTCCTCTCTGTCTCTCTTTCCCTCCCCCCCCGCTGTAATTTATTTATTTTTGAGCCCATCTGAAATTACAGCGGGGCACTGTTTGAAGAGCTATACAGAACAGAAAATATTTATAGTCACTGTTTGCATGGCCTTTGCTTAACCACTTTGCTACGAGACATTTTCAAGAGCAACACACTCCTTCCAATACCGGCGACTTCTTTTTCCTTCTCCTTTTTTTTCCCCCCTCTTGCATCCTCCCCCCACTTTAGGAAGGTGCAGGGCAGGATCCTGCCCCCCCTGCTCAAGCAAAAGCCCTGCTGACGTCAATGGGAGTTGTGCCGGCACGAGGACTTGGCCCGCTGCTATAAACACGTTGGGACTTTCTCTTTTAATGGATGGGGTTTGGATCCTGCGCGAGCCGTGCTGAAGAGGCGCGGGTGCCAGCGTCCTCCAACATCCCGGGGCACACGAGACAAATTGCCTTTTTGTCAGAGCGGCGCGGAGGGCAGGAGCAAGCACTGCACCGGAGCTGGGCGAGGTTTTACTTGCGGCTCCCCGCTCGCCCCTTTTGCTGGGAGATCGATAACAGCAAAAGCATCATGGGGAGCGGGCAGAATTTCCAGCGAGTAGGAGGGGAATTAATAAGAATAACATACTTTAAAGAAATATTTTTTTTCATTGAAGTCTCAGAGTATACTTAAATATACTTGTCTGTTAAACCTGGAGAGCAAATCCAGCCCTTTCTGTGGTGGGGTTTATTGCTACTAGCAGAGAAAAAGCACCCCAATGGCATGGGTAGGGTACATACACCCCAGTGCGCATGCGCCTCTATGTATTATAAACAAAAAGCAAAAAACACAGCACAAAATACACATTTCCTTTTATCTGAACCACCCTTCCTCAATGACTGCTCCCCTGCTGCAGATAAACGATGCGACAGCAGCAGGTAACGCAGGCCCTGCTCCACCCCATGCTCCTGTATGTCAGCCCCTTTTATACCCACCCCTTCCCCTTCGGCCGTCGGCGTTCTGCAGTGAAACCTCCCTGGCACATTTAGAAAGGGGAGATTTGGGGTGTTTGGCTGGCGAGGCCCCGACGCTCCCCTCTTTGTGTCCTCCGGCCAACACGGCAACACAGCAACAGGGCTGCCGCTAACAAAGCATCCCCTGAGCCACCGCGGCCAGTCTGCAGGTTAACGCACGTGGGAGCGCACTTTGTCTTTCGCGGTGGTCCCTAAGCCCTAAAAATTGTAATGCTGCTTTTAAACAAAGCAGAGATTATGTGCTTTGCCTCAAAACCCTTGTTGTTTTTTTTTTTTTTTTTTTTTTTGGGGGGGGGGGACAGAAAAAGGCTGTCGTAAAAATAATAGGCAGGGCTGTAAATTAAAGAAAGAAAGAAAGAAAAATGTGATTATATAACGCATCCTGCGGTAATCAATTTTACCTCCAATATCTGCTTTTGTTTTCAAAATGCTAAATAAACAATACATAATGCATCCCTCATCAGCCAAAACCATGAGGGCTCTGTGCTCAAATAACAGGAAACATATTCAATTTTCCTAACAGAAGACAGTTCATTAAGCTGTGCCACATCAAATAAAACTTTAATTTCTCCAGCATCAGAGTCGCAATGAAAGCAATTGAGGAAGATGAGCCATATGGTACTTCTATCAGCAAACACATATTGCTCATTCCCCCAAAGTTTTCTAATTCTGCTCCCCAGACCTGTGTAATATAGATAATGTGCTCTGAGCGCAGCAACCATGAGCTATCTGGTGTACACTTCTAATACTGTATTTAATGGGAAATAATGAATCATAAAAGCCTGCAGAAGACGGCTTTTGCTAACCTAAATCTCAGCTGTAATTTCATTGTTCTGTGCCTAAGATGCTGTTTGCCCTTTTCAAACAACAGCAGTTGAACATAATTACGCTGCTGCAAACCTGGGCTGCAAAAAGAAAGGCTCCCTGCCCTCACCAAGTTTCCATTAACTCTTGAAACCCTGCGCCTGGGGCACCCCGGGCTCCCAGCAGAGAGCTGCCCGTCGGCTTCCAGGGGTCACGAGAGCCTACGTGTGCGAGTAGCCCCGGTGCCGGTGCGCGGCCACGCAAATTAAATTGATTACTCTCGAATCTGGCCCCAAAAATGCAACAGGAGAAGTCTATGAAAAATTAGGAAATCTGCTTGACATCGGGAAATCCGACACTTGTCTGCTCTAACATCTGTAAGTGCCAAAGCCGTATAACATAGTAAGAGGTGGATTTTTTTTTTTTTTCCTAAAAGGTAAGTCTATTTTTCTTCTTGCCAGATCTAAAAATTGCGGTTGGTGCCTTGAGGAAAGGGCTGCCTAAACTTTATGGTGTTTATGCTGCTTTTATAAATTCGTAATGATCTATTTAACTCTATGGTAAGGTTAGAAGTTAAACGGAATTGCTGCACTGTCTTTTCTGCGCCTTTCTCTCCTCTGCGTTTTAGCAAGTAACCTGCGTATGGTATGGGATTGGACTTATTTTCTAAAGAAACCTATAGGTAAACAGGCATCCATATGGATACATGGGGGGCTTCATAAAGGCAGAGGCAAGAATATAAAGGGATTATTTTGACGTGACCAACCCTGCTTGGAAAATGTCTTAAAGTCATCTGAAGTCAGCCTCTCGCCCTCCTTCCCCCCCCAGTCCCCAAAATACAGGGCTAATTTAAAACATTGTCTAGATATGCTACTTCTGCATATTGAAAACATATTTTAGTGGCTGTGTTTGTTTTGGCAATGTACGAACCCCAAACAATTAAATTAAAAAGAGAGACTTTTAAAAGTTAGCGATTGCCTTTTTAAAAGCTTATTAAAATCAGCATGTTAGATGGCTGTCTCCGAATTAGCTCGGAGGCTTGATTGCTCTCATTAAAGCTGCCTGTTCGGGTGCTGCTTCGGGAATGCTCACGCCTGTTTTTTTCCCCCCTTTCCCCCCGCCCCGCGCTGCCTCTCGCTACTTGTCGGCTCGCAGCTTCCCTCCACGGTGCTGGACGCAAACTCCGAAATTTTGGCCACCGGCGCGAGCGGGTGCGACCGAGCCTCCCGCGGCCCCAGCGGAGAGCCCAACAGGTACCGGGGGAACGGCGGGAACGGCCCCGACGCCCCCGAAACGCCCGCCCCAGCAAACCAAGCCGAGAAAAAATACCCCCAGCCAGCAAAAAAACAAAACAGCGCATTGATCATCGCCCCTGAATGCCTTAAAAACAAATGTTTAAACAGGTTTTTTTGAACCGGCGCAGAAAGCCTCTGCATGCTCCGCTGGGTTACAATAACAATGGTCTATTGCAATGTAAAACAAGCTGGAGGATAAAAAGGTGCTTTTTGTTACCATTTTATCAAAGCTGTTCATCTTCTAGCTGCAGGCAGCATTTTGCTGGAATTGCAGATATTTCTCTGTCCAGGCTCCTTTGTTTGTGCATCTCATTTGCATATATTTATCTCCAGCTGAGGGTGCTTTCAGCTCATTACGGCCTCCCCTCGCATTATTTCATAAGCCAGCTGCTGGGAGGGATTTCACCTGTGGTGACTGAGAAAAGAGGGGTGAAAAACCAAATTCTTCATAAAAAGGAAATCTTCTGACTCTCTTCCCCTATAAATGGGCACCATTTGTGTTAAACAGCCTCTTGTCATGATAGATGCCTCCTGGGGTCAGGGGGGAAAGTTGAGCTGAAGGTCAGCAGTAAAACAACAGACAAACCAGACGCCAAACTGGTTCCTGAGCTGTCGGTGGGAGCAGCGGTACAACCAGGTCTTGAACCTTTTTCAACCTCTAATAAAACAGGGGAAGAATCTGAAGTGGATCAACCAGGCCCCAGAGGAAGCCGCACGGAAAAACACAAATAATATCAATATCGCGCAGCCATGGGAAACAATGGGGCAGCTCTCGGCGTGACATGCACGCTGCTATTGTTTCAAGAGCCGGGGAATTAATTCCACTTATTTATTTAAGGCGTGTCAACTCGCTGCCTAAACCTGTTTCGGTGTCAAGATGAATAAAACTTTTATGGCTCATAAAATAGAGCCATTCATCTCAATGTTCTTTGTGGTGCCTGGGTTTTTTTCCTCTCCTCTTGGCAGGCTGAGCCTGGCGGCCCGGCGCTACCAGCTCGCTCGTACGAGCAAAGCGCTGGGCTGGCACCTGGACCCGGGCAGGGACCACAGAGCCCCGCGGCGGTGACAGCGGCCCCCCCGTTTCTGGCGGGTCTTCCTCTGCGTGAGCAAGGATGCCGGTGCGCGATGCCCGTGGTCTGAGCTCTACTAGCATCAGGCACGTGGTACAGCTAAAAGAAATAATCATGGAAATGTCCTGCCAGACAATAGCAACAGCAACACGGTTAAATTGCTATTGCATCCTCCGTTTTTCCGCGGGCTTCTGAATGAGCAGCAATATGTGCACGTTGGATGGGGCATCACGGGCGGTGAAGCCCGGGCAAAACTTCTGCTTTTTATTACAGATGGTGAATGTGGATTCATCGTCATCCCGTGTAAAAGCCCCCTCATCTATCCCCATCCTAAAACCCCCAATGAATTTACGTCACCTACGGAGCTTTGGGCCAACAGGTAATAAACTACAATAAAGTGCACTTTTTATCAGGGAAAAAAAAAAAATCCCATTAATTATAGTTCATGACTACTCTAAACCAAATGTTCAAATAGTAGTTGGAAATGATGCATAAAATCTCAGCATGTTCTGATAGGTTATAGAGTCAGTGGTTTATTGCAATGTAAAACAAGCCACAGGAAGAGAGGGTGGTTTTGTTTACCATTTTCATCAAAGCTGTTCATCATGTTGATATACTTATGCTATATTGTGACCCCTACGTATGTTGCGTTTCATTTATTTATTTTCCAGGTTGTTGCCACTTTTGCTGCTTTTCACGTCAGAGAAGTCAAGTAATTCTCGGGGCCTGTTGAAATATGTCTCATCTGAACCGAATTTCTGCTCGCAAACCACCCGATAGACATGGACGTAAGAAATATTTATTATCGTCAAGTGAGGCTTTCCTTTTACTTAATCTGAGGCAATTAGTACCTGAATAAACACAGACTAAGTAATCTACCTCCTCGCAACGTAATTGCACTTTAAAAGAGTTATTCGGCTCTGCCCAAGGAAAGCACAGCTCCGATTAAAACGCTTCGGAGATTCGCTTTCATCCCCATGCCGTTTGGCCCCGGAAAGCCTTCTATTAAACCCCCCTAACTTTTAATGGAAAACCTTTCACAAAACCCTCTAACTTTGCATTTCTCCCATGCCAAACCCCGGCCGGACCTGGCCCTCTCCCTGCCAAATCTTTAACCCCGCTTCTCATTTTTCTTGGGCTCTAATCTAATCACTAATTCCTTCGCTTGGCCAAATAGTTAAAAATGTTAAGTGCTGGCAGTTCCTCCTGCCTCCCCCCCGTATCTGTCTCTGTTTATGGAACGGGCCCTGGTTTCCTCCTTCTCTTGTTCAGCTGTAGGTCTTCAGGTCAGGAGACTGTAAATACACACAGCGCTGCCCCAACCCATAAATCTGAGCAAAGGGCAGCCCTATATATTCAGATAAGCAATGCAGAGAGGGGG